>JAUCMT010000068.1:15227023-15264857 GCA_032357475.1 Enteromius thamalakanensis
TTCTAGTTCAGTCGGCCTTTTAATGGTGTGCATTTCAGTCACTATTTCATATTCAACAGAACAGACAACAGAAACCAATAAAAATATCAGTAAAAACAGTTATATTGAGAATTAGGGTGCATTGAATAACATTATGTGAACACAGAGAAGCAAGATAATAGACACACTGACGTAATGAATATGCAAATTGATATTAAAGTTCCTGTTTCAAAGTTTACAGATAGATGGCTAATGTGTGTGTCATTGATATGTTCAGTGTTCATGTAAACTGTTTAATAAACAATTTTTTAAAAACTCTTAATTAGTTTTGTTTTTTATGTAAATGATTCAATGAATACCGTACCGTGCCATTCATACCAAGGTATTACTGTACCGTGAAATTTTGATACCGTTACATCCCAAGTAGTAGTTAATAGCTAATACTTAGACACTTTCTCTCAGTTTTTTTAAATTATTATTAATATCCTTTTATCCCCTGTCCTAGTCTGGTTAATAAATCAAGACCATTGTTAAATAAGCATGATTGGCAAACATATACATTTTATACATATAAACTCCAAGCTCTCAATTCAGCTACTGAATAAGCTAAATCATGTTAAAGCTGATATCTTTGTTGTTTCCTTTAGGGTTTTGTATTTTCTGCTCTGATTTTGAGAAATCAGCGTGATAAAAATATGTTAGTTGTACAGCACTCTTATTAGCAGTCGAAAGCACAGTCAAATTAGTCACTGTTTAATTAACAGTCAAGGGGTGGGTGATACAGTATGACATGTTCTGAGTGGCATCATTTCAGTTCAGTGTAAATCTGTGCACACAGTTGTGGTATGTTGTTTTACAGAAAAAAGCTAACAAAAATAATAATAATAAAAACTAGTAATAAGTGACAAAAGACTTTAGGTGGGTTTTCTGGCAGAATAAGCCACCGTGATTGATTGTGGGTAACAGAGGATAAGCCTCATTCTAGGCCAATTCCACTGCTACAGTACTTAAAATATGTGTAGCTCCAGGTAATATAGGGCTACACTCAATTTTTTTCTTCATAGATTAGGGTCTAGAGTTAAATATTTACCTTAACACCACTTAATGTGACTTATTTAAATATACATTGTTCTCTGTTCCCATTATTAATACATTTCTTCCAGTTAGGAAAAAATAACATCAAGAATGTTTAAAGAGGACCAAGTTAAATTTAAGAACCCTGGACCAGCATCAAAGTGCACAGGTAACATTACTTGATGATGTTTATGATCATGTTCTGATATTTATCAACAAATTTACTTTCTAATGGACTAACCTTTAATCTCAATAGCAATTGTTTGACTCAGAACCCTGGAGATGATGTAGTTAAGGCTTCTACCAGGGGCCAACGGGGTCGTGCTAACTCGCCAAACTCATTGGCTTCTGTTGCTAGACATCAGACATGTTTGGGTGCGATGTTGTCATGTTGGCTTGAAAAGAAGAACCCAACCCTTGTATCAGCGATGGCCTCTTATTGGTCCCAGACAGTCTTTTCACGGCCCAATGAGACCATAATGTTTATTTTGGCTTTCATCTGTTATGAAATGCCCTCTTCTCATTCCAGCTCTGTTAAAGGAGGAGGGCATTGGCCTTGTTTTCTGTGAACTCAGTGAGGACACTCATCTGCGGCTTCTCTCTCTCTCCCTAGCTTTCTGTTTGTATGATTTTATAATGCTCTATAAATTCAGCCCCAGAGGCCGTATTGAAAGACAAGGTCGACAATAAACCAGCGGGGGTGTGTGTAAATTGGAGCCTGTAGAGCCAATATTGCACAAATACGAGAGATATACTTTCGGAGCTGCTCACCTTTTCGCCTCATCTCTGAAGGCCTGATTTGAAAAAATATAATGGAAGACCAAGATTATCCTTCCCAGCACATATTCGTTTTAAAACATTCAGATTTTAAAGATACCGTGGACTTGAATCGACCACTTCAGAGACAATGCTCCCTGAAAAACTAAAGGATCTATAGCTTGAACTAATGTTTCAGTTCTTTGGTGAGCTGTGGCGAAACGGAAGTAAATACTAATGGAAATGACTCCAAAAAGGTTAATATTTTTACTAGAAAATGGGGAAGTAAAGTGATCGTATAGATTTTAAAATCTTGTTAATTACTTATAAAGCCCTGAATGGCTTAGCACCTCAGTGCTTGAGCGAGCTCTTATCACATTATAGTCCTCCAGGTCTGCTGCGTTCTCAAAACTCTGGAGCAATTTACTGAATACTGTTCGGGAGGCAGGCACAATCTGTCAGTTTAAATCTAGATTTAAGATATATTTCTTTACTCTGGCTTACACTTAATACACTAATACACATCTATTAATCAAACCAATTGAAGTATTGTTAGGCTGTATTAATTGTATCAGCTGGAAACACTCCCCTTAACCCACAATGTACTCGTTACATCATAAAAAAAAATGGCATAGACTCTGTTCCATAGTCTGTATCCAGATCAGATTGTGTATCAGCACAAAGAGATGATCACCTAGATGAGCTCACCGGACAGATCACCGGAACCAAATTCACACAAACACACACACTGTAAGTCCTTTGCACAATCTGACATGCGCTTAAAATTGAACTGGAAATTAAGTGCTGGGCATCGGACTAGAGGAGAACTGGCCCCAACTAAGCCTGGTTTCTTCTAACTTTTTTTTCTTCATTCTCTCACGGATGGGGTTTTGGTTCCTTGCCGCTGTCACCTCTGGCTTACTTAGTTAGGGGCATCTAATTTCTAGCGATTATCGTCGTTTTGATTACAGAGACCGTCTCCGCATTTAATGACTATTAAGCAATTAATTGAATTTCAGGAGGAGCACGCACAAACGATTGCAGCTGCCACCAATCTCCTTATAACTGATAACTCAGCAAATCTCCTCTCCTCCGCCTTAAATACAGCTTACTCCCTATCCTCGGCTTCTGCGTTTTTTGTCTTCCTCCACCTACCCTTCCGCCACCTGAGCCGAAGCCGACCCGAGCGAAGGGTCCCTCGTTCTGCCAAGTTCTCCAGGCTGGGCTCTGAGCATCTGCCTCCTAAAGGGTTAAACCTCCTAGGGCTCGGAGGCCGCCGGGTTCCCTGCCTGTCCCACTTTTATATAAATAAAAGTGATTGAAGAGGATGATCTAAGCATGTATTTTGAAGTACAATCCAATCAGTGGCCATAGTGCTTTAGATTTGAGAATACCCTTTGAATTTCAGTTCAATTCTTGTGTCTAAACTAAGGTAATGTAAATGTTACGAGGGAGACGAGGGTGTGTGGAACCATGTTCAGTTCTTTTATTGGTAAGCGTGGTCAAACAGGCAGGGTCAATACAACAGCAAACAGGAGTGGAGGAGGCAAAAAACACACAGAGTCCAAAGGCTAGCGAGGGTTGGTTTTTCAGCAAACAGAGTCCAAAAGGGGTACGCCAGAACAATAAACAAGACTTGACTAGTATTTTTGTGTGTGTATATGTTTGCTACATGACTAGTAGCTCAGAAAAATGCTTTGCAAGTCAGTGAATTGCCATGGGAACAAATGGGGCGAAGCGGGACACAGACACAATGGATTACAATATTTCAAAATAAAAGTCCACACACAACTAGACAAGGGAACACTGACTGAAATCATAACAGTAAGGTTGTTTAAATTTATTTAATATTTAAATAAAGATAGAAAGCAATGGACGAATGGACAGACAGACAGATAATGGACCCTGTGTATATTCGCACGAGACACGCTTCAAGATTTTCAGCTGAATTGCCAGATGAAAACTGGCATCATGAAACAATTGTGCTGATTTCTATGATTGTGCTTCATAATTGGTGGTGCTATGTGTCATACAGTGAGAAGGCTTCAGAGGCAACTGTTGTTAGGGTCTTAGGACCAAAGGTATCCTTGTCTGACAGTGTTTTGACAGTGTCATCATTGTACAGTCTACATACATGTTGTACTCAAGTTTATTATATCCATCTTCCACAGTGTGATATGCAATCATCTTGTATTGCTAAATTGGACTGCTAAAATTGTGCTTTGTTGTTAGGTAATAAGGTCCAGGTGTTTCTGATTACCCCACCCCAACTTGTTTGTTCGGTTGCGGTTGCTCAGGGGGGTGTAGACACGTGCACTCTTGAACCTCACATCTGATAAAGAGGTGCGATTCACACGACAGCTGCTGTAAACTTAGCCATTCATCCCAATGAAAGTGATTCTGCTTGACTTGCTTTATTAATAGAAATCAAAGGTTTCTCGTTCAATAAAGGGCAGCAGTTTAATGAATTAGTACAGGCATCTGTAAATGTCACTGATTTGAGCTTTTTACATTTTCAGATTCTTTCAAAGTTTCTCTGGTGCCTGTCAAAGCCCAAATTGGTATCATTCCCATTGATTGATTGGTAGGTTTTTTTGAGAAAAGCCTCAAGGGTTTCTACTTTGATCCACCAAGCCGAGGTTCTCATTATGCCTCCCTCATGAACTGAATCTTTCTAGCCAGTAAAGTGGATAGAGAGGGAGGAACCGAGAAGAAATTATTTTTCACAGTCTATTTTTAGCCATTTTGGTTTCTTATTATACAGAACCGGTCAGAGATGTACGTCTTCGTGGCCTTTCAGCAAAGAGTACATGATGGTAGACTGTCACCTGTGTGAGACGAAACCCACGGCTGGTGTCACATAAAGTGTGTGAGTTTGAATGTAATGATTACAGAGTACGAATAGATGGGGAGTGGCAAAAAAGAGAAGAGATCAAAAGGCAGCGAGAGAACAAGAAAGTAAGTTCATTTTACAGAAAGAGCTTTTCAATTGCCCTGAAAGTTGGCAGAGCAATTGCCATTTGAGGTGCCTGATCCATACTGCTCCCCCAACTTGTTCTGACCTTCAAGACTGCCATTCTGATAGGACTTTGGAGAAGCATCTAATCTAGTCTTTTTTCTCAGCCCATAACCCTTCAAACCCCTTAGTGTATGGATATATTGAGCTATATGTGTGTGTGTATGCTATTCCCAAACTTAGCTTCTCGCTGCTTCTCATTTAAAATTGGTAAAGACAACAGGAAAAGCAGTGGTCCATAGACTGCACAAATAGACCCCTGGAAAACAGAAGCAGCGAGAAAAGTTGGAGGTGTGAGGATGGTAAACATTGGTTTGTTTTTCTGCTCTAATGCTCTACCCCGCTGAGGTGCCTCAGTTATTTTGAACCTCTGGGACATAAACACCCTGTCTCATAAATACCATGTGCCTCTCGCTCACCTTCAGGACTGCAGCCCTGGTAGTGATGTAGAAGCTACTTTGAAACTCGAGATTATCAAGTTACAAGCAACTCATATTTTAAAGTTGTGAGACTAAAGCTGCTCTTTTGTAAGGTTGTTAGCTACACTATAAGCTATTATCATCGGATGCAATTGCATTTTTCCAATTTTTACAATCTGATAGGTATTTATCAGAAATACAAAGATGGTCTGGATCTCTGCATTTTACCAGTCAAAGATTTGGGATAATGTAAGAAATAGTCCACCCAAAAATGAAAATTCTGTCAATAATTACTCACCCTTGTTTCGTACGAAACCCATAAGACCGTCATCCATCTTCAAGACTGAAATTAAGATATTTTTATGAAATCTAAGAGCTTTCTGACCCTCCATAGACAGCAAGGGTACTACCGCATTCAAGGCACAGAAACATAGGACATCAATTAAATAGTTCATGTGGTCATATAGTCACATTAGTGGTCAAGCTCTATTCAATATTTCTGAACAAGCTTTATGATTAGGCATTTTACAGAACAGTGTTCTTATCACAACATCACAAACAACTGTCCCTGGATCAGTCACCGCCACAACTCAGTCATCCACTCCAGAACCAGCTCCAATCACCCGATCACAATCACCTGTATAATAGCACCTGTCTTCAATCATCAGCACACTATATAGTCTAGCTCAGCCATACACTTGATGGCTGAGCTCAAGGTCATTTCCTTAGTCTTCCTACAAACGCTCAGTATACCTACCTGATACTCTGCCTGCCTGGTTCTTCTGCGCTTATAGAGATCGCTAAAACCCACCTGCCTGCACCTTGTGTATGCCTGCTTAAGCCCATCTGCTGACTTCGCTAAAGAGTATTGCTAAATTCTCTGAAACATTTGGTTTTTATATATATAATTTCTGTGTTTTCCCAGCATTTTTACTTCAGTTTTTAGCCACTGTAAAAAAAAATCTGTAGTTTTTACAAAAACAAATTGGCAGATGTGGAGGCCAGAGTAATTATCTCATGGTACTGTAACACACATGACACTTAAATTCAAACTGATAACAAAATATATTAAAACATAATTAAGCAAAATCATTTCTAATGTACAGTGCCACGCAGGGAATTCTGGGAATATAGTTTTGCAGTTTTTGACTGTAAATTATACATTTATGTGTTCTATTTAATTCTAAAAACTATACAATTAACAGCATTTTACTGTAAAATTATATTAAACGTCTGGTTAGATTTTGTACAGTTATTCCCTGTATATAGTACGGGAACTTATACTGTTAACCTATTAACAGGTTTCCTTCCGTAGCGTTTTTACAGTTAAAATTACACTTGTTTTTTTTAAAGTGTGCTTTATTTAGCAAGGACATATTAAATGGATCCAAACAATAAGTACATTAATAAAGTTACAAAATATTTTTCTTTAATAATTTACATATATTTTTTGCTTTGTTTTAATATATGTATAAAAAATGTACCAAAATATTAAGAATCAAAATTTTCAACACTGATATTTATAAGAATCATTACTGATAATTGAGTGTCAATGATTAATCATTACTGAGCATCAATTCAGCATATTAAAACATTTTTTATGATTACAGTTTTTATAGTATTTTTAAATCAAATAAAAAGCCTTTGTGATTATAAGAGACTTCTCAAAAGAACTAATATATTTAAAATGAATCAGATTGTTAATTATTTGTTTACTTTGTTGTTAAAGAAGTGGCAACACTTTTTCCTTTTTTCAAGGTTAGCCTATTTTTTACTTAAAAAGCTGAGATGCTGTTTTGTTTCAGTACTAGTTAGAAGCTTTCTAACACTCAGTCCTTAAGGTAAAGTGGGGTTACAGGATATTCTGTTTCATTTATACACCCCCCCCCCCCCCAAAAAAAAAAGTGAAAGCCAGCAGTGTAGTTAAAATGCGATTCTGCTCTATATTCCCAGCTCTCAGCGAGACACTTGTAGCCTTTGAGGCCTTGCCGAGGTAACTCACCATCTTTGTGAGCTCAAGGGAGGCTTCCATTGATGTTTCTAAATGTCTGCCTCCAGCTGTCTTAATATCACACAAGTACACACAAAAGCACACAAGACACAGACACCAATAGGCCAGCTTGATTAAACATTCTTGAGGTGTTAGCTGGTAATCTGTCACTGAACTTCTAAGGAGGCGTTCAAGTTTGGCCTCCATGTGTCACGTAGCGAAGCAGTGATAGGCCGATCCTCACAAACACAATTTGTTCTGCTTTTAATGTGGCCACAGAATCTACAGCACTGTGAATACCTTTTAGACAGCTTTACTGCTTTACTCATTACATCTGAGTGAAAGCGCTGCTTTCTTTCACACAAAAAAGGTTTAATATAAAGTATGATACAATGTCACTTAAATATGGCTGTGTATGTAATCGTACATTTAATGTCTGTACTTGTGTGTTCCCGAAGGAATGCTTAGACATCTTAGATATCATAGATCAGGAGACATAATGGAGCTCTCAGATATCTTTGCAAATCTTTGAATAAAGGGTTTCTTGATAAATCAAAACAGTATCTGACAAGATACTCTACAGCAGATTGTTTTGCCCACAAGGGGATTTTTGAGGATTTTTTATTGTCATACTGCTTGTCAATCTCAGATGCAGTGTAAATGTAATACAAAGTGAGTACGTTTTAACTCTTGTTTTAGTACACTGATAGTACAAACTGTATTTTGAGGTATATTTGTGAAAATATTATTCAGAATTGACGGCCCTTGGGATTTAATAAAAAAAGAAGCTACTTTGCTTTTAGCATAAAAATCCTATATGCTCTCATTTAAATAAATTGAGAAACAACAGACAATAAACAGGATAATCACTTTTATCCTGACAAATGGTTAAATGGTAAATTCCTGTAACATTTACTGTACATGGAAATAACTTATATTGATGTTCCCAGAATTCCCTGCATTGCATTTGTTTGAATTTGATGTTTTCTCTTTAAAATAACTATGTTTCTTTTTAGTTTTTCTTATCAGTTATGTTTATTAGGGGTTGTATGTTACATGTAATACAGTTAAATTAATGTTTATTGCATATTTCAGTTTAATGAATCTCACCATGATGATGTTTAGTGTTTCTGTGAATGACACTGAGCACCGTCTATATTTCTGCTCTTATTTAATAGCTGCTTGTGATAGGCTTTAGTTCATCATGTGACTTTCTCATGAAAACCCATTATCAGTGTTACACTTATCAGCGTATTAACAGATTTCTGTACTGTAATAGATTGGTATATTAACATTATATCAGTTAATGAAATTACGGTATTTAACTTTAAATTTAACTTAAAACTGTAACACCAAAAATGTTGTTACCATATTATTTATGGTAGAATTCTGTCAACCACAGCTGCCAGGTTTTCACCATAAATTTTACGGAATGTTTTTACAGTTAAATAATCAAATAAGTAGGATTCTTGTGATTGAAAATAAACAAATAACTACAAAAAAGCCCTCTTCCTCTAGAGGAGACACTTGTCAGATTTATAGTTGATTTTTTCCGACAGATGTCTCAGTTTGCTGTGTATTTTAATGAACTGTGTATGAAAAACAACAGATCTCACTGGATGGGCTCACATCTGGACGCTTTTGAATGTCACATCCCTTCACACTGTATCATATCATGCATCTCGTGTTAGGTAAAAGTGGCACTACTGGTTGAACACCATCTCAGTGGGCCACTTTGAATTCAATTAAGCATCTGAAAGGCTGGAGACCTCATGTGTGTCAAATGAATTTGAGGCTATGGTACGCTGCTGTCAGGAGTCAGTTGCCATGACAGCCAATTGCAAGCCTGCCCCTCCGCAGCGACAGGTTAGTGAAGCCATGCTCGACTCAGAGATCAGCGAGACCTTTGTTTCCACTCTAAGCCACACTGTTTGCTTTCGTGTTAAAAAGCCACAATTATTGCCTTTGTAATCAGAAGGTTTTGTGTGGGCAAAAAGGAAAATGACCACATGCTTACCTCTTCAAAAATGCGCAAATGAAGTTGATACAAAAGGATAATGAAGAGATTTCAGTGTTTATTATGATCCTGGCACCTTAACTAGCTATGCCAAAATAGTTTTTCTTTCTCACGAGAGGTATACAAGGTCTATGTGTCTAAATGGATTTTGATGAGCCTCGTGGGTGATCACGTCTCACTTCCCTTCAGTGCAGGACCTATAAAAGGCCACTCCCTCTGGTCATTAGAGCAGTGATTCCCAAACTGGGGCTTCTTAAACCCTTTTAATACTCGCTGTATTTGCATAGATTTCAGTTTTATTTCTAAATAAAAACCTGTAAAACTGATAAATTAATCTAAATATATTTTGTTCTGATTCTTAAGGGGGAAAAAGTCCCCTGTTCAGTAAAAAATATACTTTTATTTAGCCAAGCTGAATTTAATTAGAATAAAAGTTATGATTATGTTATATATGTAACGTCATGGCGAACTCACTGCTGTGTGTGCATGAATGCTGAACCTCCCAGTGAAGCAGAGAGCAGAAGACACGGAAGGATCAGATCAACGGGGTTTAATAAATCAAATACAAAACAAAAGCTGGCAAGGCAGCATAAATCAAAACACACGAGAGGGAAACACAACTAACATAACTTCAACAAGACCTGAATGAAACCAAAAAACAGCGGTATTTAAAGGGGAGAAATAAACGACAAAAGTGAGGGCAGGTGCAAAATCACAGGTGAAACAATTGAACTAAATAGGGAACAAACCAAACAGACCGGACTAAACCAAAATACACAAAGACACGGGGGAGCACAATACAAGACAGAGACAGAATGTGACAATATAAGATTGATGTTTTAAATAAATGTATTTTAAAGCATCAGATCAGCATATTAGAATGATTTCTGTAATAATGCTGTATACTGTATATATACTGTATAGCTTTTCCATCACAGGAAAACATTTTGTGTGTGTGTTTACGAAAGAAAACAGTTATTATAAATTGTTGTAATGTTTCACACTATTACAGTTTTTATTTATTTTTGGCCAAGTAAATCTGCATTCTTTCTTCTATAAAAAACATAAAAAATCTTACCAACCACAAACTTTTAATTGTGTATCACGTTAACATATTTGTATAAATTGTTATTTACACTGTAGATGGAAAACACTGATTTATACTATAGAGAGGAAACGTTTGGATGACAGAAATAAATGTATTGAACAGACCCAAGACTTACCAAACTGAAAAACTAGAAACAAAAAATTGCTGTCATCAGAAAAAGTTGCCTAGCTGATTCTCACATAAACCCAAATTACTGTGTGAGAATTGCATAAGTTTTGCATTGGTGGTTTGTGACTGATTTCCTATGCCATTTATGTAATCAATACAGTTGTTTACATGGATTAACAAACAAAGAGTGTATTATGTGTCTAATTATGTGTGCTTTTTCTAAATTGTCCCCAGCTTTCCAGGATATCCAGTATGCCTGCTCAAAGTGGTCCAGACCCTCCGCTGAGCTCCTTTGGTGAAGACAGCACTTGGACAGCAGTCCTGGTCAATGGGGGCGATGGAGCCGGAATCACAACTCTTTCTATTAAATGTTAATTTCGAAACAATAGGGAGGCATCACTCTTTAACATGGTCCAGATGATAGCAGCGCCTCCCCTGCTGGGTTGTTCTGTCCTACTGCTGGATATAATTCAATGATCTGATTAGGACAATAACAATGGTGTGTTCTATTATTGCTGCTGCCTTTGCCAGTCTGCGGAGACCAGTTTGTGAGACCCCCTCTATGCTCGTTTTCATTCACACTCATTCTTTTTGTCTTTCCTTCATAACAAAAGATTTAACATCTGTTAAATAGGTTGTGCAGGTGTGGATGGAGAGATGGGAGGTGAGATCTATGCATGATGCATGTATATATTTCAGCTCTTGAAATGCTTCTCATCTACTTTGAAAATATCAACTAACTGTTACTGTAATTTTTCCAAAGACCTTTTCACTTCCAAAAATGTAGCAATATTTGCCTATAAAATTATTGGCTATATATATACATAAAGAATTCAAGTGCAAAAGCCTCTAAAAGGAATCTTTGGTCAAAAATGAGATTAAATGCGAATACTGTCCTCATAAATCATAAAGAAATGCAAATTTTAAAGTAAAAAATCAGAAATACTTACATTCTTCTATATATATATATATGTCACAATATATATATATATATATATATATATATGTATGTATGTATGTATAAGGGTAGTTGACATATAAAATTACACTGTGTCCTATGGCATGACATAGGAAAATAAAAATGCAAAAAATGATTTTTATTCTTAATGTTACAAGTAACTTTAATATAGTAACTTAAGTAACTTTAATATTAGAGTTTTTTTTTTCTTTTTCTTTTTCTTTTTTTAGTTTTCTGTCACAACACACAACACAATCATATATATGAATATGCAGGTGATGTTGGAGTTGTTGGGCTGTCATAGGTCAAAGTTTAAACCACTCAACTGCACAATTACTGGATTACCCAATTACCATTGGGCCCTTGACCTCCAGTTGCTCTAGTGAACTGATCTTGTTCGTAACATAACTAAACATTGTTTAGAAATTGGATAATAAATCATCTGTCAAAGTTAGCAGGCTTGTGATGGTTGTATTGTTTACTGAGTCTGTTTGTGTCTTTCCCCTTGCTACTTTACCTTTTGTCTTTCTCTGTGTCTCCGAGGACACTTTGTTTCGCCCCAGCATCGCCTTCTATAATGGAAAGCTGTTTTTGTCTTTAGCTCGACGCACATCCTTAACTGAAAATAACCAGCAGAGACACATTCTCACTAAAAAACAGCATCAGGTCTTACTAGGACAATGACTTGATACCTCGGCCCTGAACAGCGGCTTAGATTGTAGAAGCGTCTGTGGCAGGAGCTGCCTAGCTGCTCTGAACTCTTCTGCTTAACACGGTGTGTAGTCATGGACTAGCTGGAGGAAATCTGTACAGATAACAATATTAATCTGCTCAGACAGCTGGGCTGGGGGATATCTAGTGGCATTAGACTAAGGACACGGGGACCTTGGTAGACCTAAATATATATCAGGGCTGGAATGAATTTTATCTTTGTTGAGCTCGCAGGATCTCTGCCACATAGCTTGTACTCTAATGGTTGTAGTGACAGTCAAATGAGTTCATAAGCTGTGCTGAGGGGCATGAACACCTGACCCTGTCACAAAATACGATAAGCAGAGGTGTAAATCTGTGTCATTGGATAACACATGCAAGCATTTAACTATAGTCATGGGACATGACTATAGTTTCAATAACATCTTCTTATAATGCCAATAATTAGGGGCTTAAGGTTGAAGGTTGCTTAGTTCAGCACTTGTTTTGTTTAAAAACTGAACTTTCAGAAACATCAAGTCATGCTAGCATTTTATAAAGTTGGGACATAAGGCCAGAAATATTGTTGTAACAATAAATACGTATATATCAGAAAACTTTTGTTATAGAAGCTGCATAGGAAATTGACTTTTTGTCTTAGGTTATAGCACACAAACTGCTCCAGGCATTTCTTCATTAATATTAATTATGTTATTTGACCTTCATCCCAACTCAGGGCTTTACAGATTGCAAAAGGGGTCTGTGGAAAAGAGAGAGAGAAAGAAAAATTATATATATACACACACACACACACACACACACACACACATAGGTGTACCTTATACTGCCCACAATAAAAGACCACCCTGGAATGTGTAGTTTTGTCTCACAGCAAAATGCCACAGATAACACAAGCATTGAGGGAGCGTGCAATTGGCATGCTGACAGCAGGAATGTCAACCAGATCTGTTGCTCATGCATGAAATGTTCATTTCTCATAAGCTGTCTCCAAAGGCGTTTCAGAGAATATGGCAGTACATCCAACCGGCCTTACAACCACAGGCCACGTGTAACCACACCAGCCCAGGACCTCCACATCCAGCAGGTTCACCTCCAAGATGGTCTGAGACCAGCCACTCAGACAGCTGCTGAAACAATTGTGAAAGAACAGAAACAAAGGTGCTGCGTTAATATTTTTGTTGAGTGTAAATGTATATATAAACTTTAAAAACAATGTTAGTAAATGTTATGATTTCTATGGACAAAAAATGAATGGGAAATATAGAATACAGAACATATAATTATGGAATTAGTTTTACAGTAAAATTTTTGTTTGCAATTCCAAAATGTCCCACATAACTCCTGGCTATTCAAGAGGGATGTCAGGATGGAGAAAGACTGGTGTAAAGTATAGTAGTCAGGTTGATTGAATGTTTTTGATCAATGTATATGCTGCCATGTAAAGCACATTTTTTCTTGACAAAGATTTTTGCTGTGTATGTGCTGGGAAGCTAACATTTTCCAACTCAATAATTTAGAGATTCAGCTGACGAAAGGAGTTTGGGAACCCATGAGATACATGAACATCCTTTCAGTTGCATCATTTCCATCCTGATTTACTTTGCTTCTGGAAATTAAATAGAACGGACTTTGAAAGCGCTGCTCCTTTTCTTTCTCTCTCTCTTTCTATTTCCGTCTCTCTCTGTGTCTTTAGTCAGTGATGTTAGATAAGCAGTCATACAGCTTTACTCCCACACACAAACTACACTTAGTTCAGTAGCGCAGCTATAAATAGCACACACTCGTGTGGCCGTTTCTGGGCTCCTCTTCAAGGTTATGACAGCTCATGTTGAGCCAGTCATCTGCATATTTTATGCCTTGTCCTAAGTTTATCTCTTTCGTGTTTAATTCTTTTTTTTTTCTTCTCTGAAGCCAGTTAGGGTTAGAGTGTGTGTGTGTGTGTGTTTGTGCATGTGTTTGGACACCTGGGCTGTTTTGTGTTTTGTGTAAGAGACAGAAATAGACACTGAGTCAAGCAAAGGTTTAGAAAGTGCTGCAGAATGCATGTATTCTCTGATTCAGGTATGAACTAGATTTGCTTGTCCTAAAGTAAAAATACCACTGCTTTGCAGAAAGTATAGTGTTAAACATACAGTGTCTGTACTTGCTGTGTTGCATCACAACACAACCAAACTAAATCAGATGTTAATTGTCAAAGCTGATCATTTAACAGATCTATTTTTGCCATGTTGCACAGCTTTTCCAACATCCTGTATTAATTGGCTAATAAAATCATAAAGCAAAAAAAAAAAAACGGATCAAATGACCTAAAATTACATCAAAATATCTTAATTAAAATAAAGCACAAAAACAATAATCTTACAGATATTTTCATTAAAAACTTTACAGAAAAAAAATTATTTTAGACATTTTTACTTGTTTAAATTATGATTTTTTATTTTAATTTTAGGGTTTTTGTTTGGCAGCTGTAGCTGCCAGTCATTCGACTGTTTTTTTTTTTTTTTCTCAATGTAAAACTCTTATTTTACAGATTTTTCCTAGATTATTACAAGGAAAGCAATAAATGTTCTACAGAGAAAGACTTAGGGCTGTAACGATACACCAAACCTATGATTCGGTTTGTATCGCAATTTTTTATTTATTTTTTCTTCGCGGGGGGTGGCAATTCTCTTTTATCACACCGCGACACAGGATCGTGGATCTGAGTGTCGCAATTTCGTTTTTTAATAAAGACTGTTATTTTACAAAACATTGCAATCAAAACCTTATTGCAAAGCATGCTGTTGGAATGTTGGAAAATTATTTTTTATTTAAAAGACAAAATACAAAGTCTGTACAAATCTCTATGCAACAAAAAAGTATTTGAAATAAAAAGCTTGTTGAATTCCACAAATCAAAGAAAAAACAACAAAACATTGCAATTAACAGTGCTTGCATTTTAATGCATTGTATTTTAACATGGTTATATATTTACGTAGTGAATATTTAAAACTAAAACATTTCACAAACGTTTTCATTGTTAAAATTCAGTAATCAATATTCACCTCACAAAGTTTATTTTCAAAATATTCAGTTTGTTTAATAATTCCAGCAATAATATTCGTACTTTAAAAATTCGCTTCCGAAATTCAGTGGTTCAAATACGACAGAGAGCACATCTGGGAACTGCAGTAGATTACCGATCCAAGAAGCCATTTGCTGTTAGACATCTTCACCAGCGGGTGGTGATACTTCATCAAAGTATTTGCTGTAAGATATTATTTTAGGGCTGCGCTGTTAATCAATATATTTTATGCCCCCTTTCTATCTGTGTTTCACTGTATAAGCCAACTCTCACGTTTAAATCAGTAAAATCGTGTAACGGTCAAATGCACGCATAATTAGTGATTATTTACGTAAATCCTCATTAGTTATGTAATGAATTAACAATAATAAAAGATCCGTGCGCAGGGATGTTGCTAGAAAATCTTCTTCATCACTTTATTTCTGATCTCAGAAATAAAAAAAATTCTCAAAGCGTTATAGCAGACGCAGTACGAGTGAAGTGTTGACAGTGAACTACTGTAAATATTTAGCTATTTTCTGTAAAATTAGTTTTTTTTTTTTATTGTGTGTTTATTTTAAGAAACAAAATGTTTTTTTAGTTTTAGTTAACTAAAATACCCCCTATCCAAACATCCTTAAAACAAATCAATTTTCTTGACAAGCAAAACTATTAGAGTTTATATATTGAATTCCGATTTTATATATATATATTTAGTGCATTTTTTTAAGCACAAACTTCAGAAAGAGCTTTTAGATTCATGCAGTGTTCATATGTAACCTTCATGTCTTATGGTAAGCTCACACTAGACGCGACTTGCGCGGATTAATCGCATTATTGGCGCGTAATTGGACACTTGAACATTTTGAGATTAGTCGCTTCATTCGTGCGCAAAATTTGCTTTATTTGCGCATGAAAATTCGCGTCATGGGAGGAGCTTCGGCCAGGTGCTCTCAGTCTCTGTGGTGATTAGACATGAGGTAAAGTTTGTTTTGTGTATCTAATGGGCAAACTTTGGTTTAATGAATCTAGTATTTATTTCCTTTTCATTCCTGTTTCTATTAAAGTACAAAGATGTTTCGTACAGCTCCTCCACATAAAGCGACAATGATTTTGTCCTCCA
The DNA here is from genome assembly GCA_032357475.1 of Enteromius thamalakanensis. Classification (NCBI taxonomy): domain Eukaryota; kingdom Metazoa; phylum Chordata; class Actinopteri; order Cypriniformes; family Cyprinidae; genus Enteromius; species Enteromius thamalakanensis. Next base: position 15,243,326 of record JAUCMT010000068.1, read on the forward strand.
TAGTTTCTGATTTCTGCCTCCGCTTGCTACTAATCACGTCACTAGAGCAAGCTCCTGATTGGTTAACGCGTTCAGATTTTTTATCTTGAGCGCCGCATGTATAAGATAATATATATCTTTATATATTGAAATATATATTTTCACGAAAAAATAACTAGAAGATAAGTTGTATCAGACTAATATTCCAGTGGGTAAATAGAAATGTAAAAAGTCAAACTCTGTGAGACAGGATATGATGTCACTCTTTTTCTGTGTCCTGCAGCCAGAAGCTAGTGTTTTGGATGACTTAATTATGATGAAGTCAGGAATCATATTGGAGTAATGTGAACTGTTGAGAGTGACGCTGTAAAGCTGGCCTCCGTGACTTTTGATCTCTGCCTGTTTTCTGCTGGAGACCATGCATAATTCAAACTGACGGGTCACAGCTAATAATACTGAAACTGCTACTGATGCCCCCTAAAGAAATACAGCACAAGCCACGAGTCCGAAGACAGGATGATTTGTTTTATCACATGTTATGCAATGAATCGCACTGAACAGAAAATACAGTGAAACTATATATATATATATCAGACATTAAAGAAAAAGTTTACCCAAAACTGAACATTTTCTTTATAGTCTAAAATGTAAGTAAGTTTGTTTCTTCATGGGAATAGATGGGGAATTTAGCACTACATTGGGTGCTCTGCAGTGAATGGGTGCCGTCAGTGAATAAGAGTCCAAAGAGATGATAAAATCATCACAATAATCCATAACCCTTCCTTCAGTGAAAGTCAGTCTTTAGCCCAGTTTTGGTTTTAAAAGGTGTTTGATCTGTGTGAATTTCTCTGAGACAGACAAAACAACATTTTCACTGGAGGAAGCATTATTATAGATTATGGAATGGTATTTTGACCTAAAGCAATGATTTGAAGTTAAATTATTTTAATGAATTGTTTCTTAAAATCAGCTTTTCAAATCACAAGACATTAACTGATGTTAATTACTGATGGATTATTGTGATGTTTTTATCAGCTGTTTGGACTCTCATTCTGACGGCACCCATTCACTGCAATGCATGCACTGGTGAGCTATGTAAAACAAAATAAGAATGAATTGTTTCTATGCTAATGTAAAACTCAAGTCTCATATGTGCTTCACATGACAGGCGCTATTTGTGTTCTTCTTTTTAGCCATTAACCAAGATCCCAGGCCTCCAGCTCATTACCCATAATGCAGCTAACGTTCCAGGCTGAAACATCTACAACATCAGCCCTCATAGTCTAAAATTTTGTAAACACAAGCACAGACTTGAGAAAGAGTCTGACTTGATTTCTAATAGCTTTATGCTATCAACATAGATTTGATGAGCATGCCGATCCACCTGGCAATAAAGATTTCATATGATTGCTAATTTAACTTAAGTCTAAGATGTTTCTCCTAAGAAAAATTGCGGTAGATTTCATAACGTCTCAGAGGAGATCTCAGAGGTTTCTCATTGAAAAGCATATGATCTGAGCTGCTATCCACATTGATTTTATGACTCTATACAATTATTGTATAATAATTATTTACGGATGTTTTATTATTTCTCCCAAGGCATTTACAAGAAACATCTGACAAAAAATTTCCAGAGAGGAACTTTATATTTCGCAGTTAAATTTTCCTCTGGACAGGCATGATTTCTAAAGCTATACAATGCAGGTGTGTGTGTGTGTGTGTGGGGGCGGTTTGTTCTCAGTGGTCTTTATAATCATAGCTTCAGGCTTCAGCTGACAGCGGCACTTTGAAATCATCTTTTATACATGAATTGTACACACACACACGCACACACACATTCTCTCTCTCTCTCACACACACACACACATGCACGGACACACACTTCTGGATGTTGGCGTTTCATTAGGGACTGCAGATGTAATCGCTGATCGGTGGTTTGGTTTGGTTTAATTAAGTTTCTGGTTTAATTGCACTCAGTACTGAAGTCAACATGAAATCAAATTTGACTGAAGACTGAAGACTGGATCAATGCTGAAAATCCAGCCTAGTTTCAGAAAATGTATTTATTTATTTATTTATTTATTTTTGAAACAATTTTCAGAAAGAAAGAAAGAATTTATAATATTATTTCACAATATGGGTGTTTTTGCTTTATTTTCAATCAAATGAATATATTTTTCTCACTTAGTTTTTTTGTTATATTCACCTTATATTAGGGCGATAATTTTGACTATTTTAATGTAATTAAACAACACTTTTGAAGGATTAAAATGAATGCTATTTCATATTGACTTTAAGTGAAGAAATGCTGGAGACTTATGAGAAATAATCTCGTCTTAGCTAACACAGAAACCCCAAAATATTAGGAGATTTTTCTTACAATAAACTATCAGTGTTCTGTTTTCTCTTGCAGCCTGAAGCTAAAAAGAAAATCACATAGACCAAGAGCACTTTTCTATCTTTCAGTGATGAAACCCTAAAGCAAACCCAGTGAACCAGGTTCTCCCATCAGTGTGTATTATGTCTATCAGTGCGCATAGCGTGTTTAAAAGTAGGGTTAGCAGGGACTGTCTCTCGGCCTTTATGTATTTGTGCCTTTAGGATTGTCTTAAAGGCATAATTCACTTAAAACACAAAATTCTGTCTCCGTTTACCCGCCCTCGTGGCAGATATGGGTGAACTACCATCAGTTTTTTCACTAAGCTATTCACATCATTACCCATGGGAATGCAACATCACAAATGAGATCTCTTTAATATCTCATTTGTTTTGCCTAGAGAGCAATGAGATTACATAGAGAGCAAATGGAGATTAAATCTCCTTTTTCTCCAGAGACTCTAGTAATCTCAGAATGTGTCCTCTTTAGAAGACAACAACAGATTCGAGAACCAACTCTAACATTTCATTTTAAAAGAATAGTCATCATGACAAGAATTTAGCATTGCATAACTTTCTCATCAATGAATTCTCTGCACTGAATGGGTGCCGTCAGAATGAGAGTTCAAACAGCTGCTAAAAACATTGCAGTAATCCACACCACTTCAGTCCATCTATCAACATCTTATAAAACCAAAAGCTACTTGTTATTAAGAAATATTCATCATTAAAGGGATCATACAAAGTCAATTTTCCACTAGCTAATATGATTCTTTAGAATCTTAATGGAAAGTTTGTAATATAGATTTTTTTTTCAAAGATAGTGTAAAAAAACGCAAATTTTCCCGTCAAAAACAGCTCTTTAGAAATCACTCTGTTCTGTGTACTTCCCCTTTAAATCTTCAGGAGCTCTGCTGACTCCGCCCCTATTTTCCGAGGCACTCTTGGAGGATATTTTTTTAACCATATTCATAGTGAAACTTGCTAATTAGCACATTTTTTGAAAGGCCATTTGCAAAGATTCATTAAAAGACATTATACTCACTGCTTCTGTAGGTGAGGTTGGATCATGAATGATTTGCGTGAACATAAACGCATTTCGGTTGATCAAGAGAAACCTCTTCAGATCCAAATGTAACATTAATCCTCCATGTATTCAGTCACTCAGATATTGGGGTAAATGACTACTGCTATGTTAGGAGTCTTGCTTGTCTCTTTGTCTTGGTCTAATGACGGCTCACTCAGGGCGGGTCTGAGGTAAGACACCAGTTCAGTCTGTGTGACACGCTGCTGTCAATCAACGATTGTGGGAGTGGCCTCTGTGTGTGTTACGCCACATCGACATGCATTTGAGAATGGCTTGATTTCAGAAGGGGCAACTTATTTTTATTAAATGAAAAGAAAAAAGAAAAAAAAGAAAAAAAGAGATAATCTGAGTAGAGACCATGTGTGAATTATTAGTGCGGGGCTATTAGTGTTCCATCTCTGTAATTACTTTAGTGTAAGCAGTTAACTGAATGTCCTAATGGGTGAAAGTTTGTAGTAATTCTAGGCATCAGTTGGGGTTTAGTTATTGACTCTGGCTTGACTTCTCCTGGCTCTGACTGAATAAACTACAAAGATGACACATTAAATGAAAGTACAGTTTTTGAATAGCAGAAATATATGTAGTTTATAAGTATTAAACATTTCTGTGAAACTTGTGTATTAAGTTGTAACGTTGAATATAAATGAGAAATTTCTTAGTGTTTTAGGTTTTATGACACATTTTTTGGGATTTTTTGTTTCAACACTAAAATCATACTATGCACAATTTCTAGCTACTATTGAACAGTATTTTACAGTTTAGTAATTGTAAAAACATCACAGAACGGAAATGAATGAGGTCAATTTTAGAGTAGCAGAAATGTAAAGCATATAAACAAATCTGATATTAATTTGGCAGTTAAAATCTTTGTTTGTAAAGTTGTTTAAATTATAATATTTAGTTTTTAGAATTTCTGACAGTTTCTGAAAATTAGATATTACTTATAAATGAACAAATAAATGGTTAAAAGTTGTTGTTTTTTTTACCACTGAAATAAAAATGTTTTTGTTTATTGTTTTTGTCATGTGGATTTAATATTGAAACAGCGTTTTAATATTTACAGTTGAGCCACATTCACTTCTCATGTCAAGGTGTAGCCAACTTTTTATTGCAATTTCATAGGCAAAAATGTCCAATGTTATTAGTGTATCTCATGTATGAAGAAACAGAGGTGCAGCTTTCTCTCAACATATTGCAAAAGATTGCACCCATTTCTATTAAAATGAATGAATTTTGGCCGTAAAAAAAAAAAAGAAAAAATCTTTTGTCATTTGTTACCAAGAAAGAAGCACAAGCTGAACTAAAGTTGTGTTATGATGCCAAAAATGTTGCTGGAATATTGCATTTAACCTGTTGAAAAATTCCCTTTTCGGGCACAACCAATGAACAGGACACATGATCCAAGCAAACACAGACAGTCCTGAGGGCTACAAATGTGTCTCCAGATAAAAATACGTGTCCGGTCTATCAGTCTCTCTATCTCCCCCACTGCCTTTTCTTTTACCATTACAGATGATAAGGTCAACCTTACTGATCCCTGTGTGTCCTGACCATTACTCTTTCCCTGCTCTTCTCCTGCATCTGCCTATTCGTATTCATTTGGCACTCCCAAAAAGGTCATTTTGTGGACAGGGAGCAAATTGCAGCGCATACCCCGCGTCTGAGCCCCTAACTGCATTTTCCAGGATTTACTAACGTCTGTGGCGAGCTGTAAAGCTCAATTTGCCCTGATGCATGTGCACATCAAGACCCTTCAAAGCCTGGGTTTGAAGGGAGTTGGCCTGCTTCTGACTGTAGTGCAGGAGCTGGCGTGACGAGCCGAGCATGTCATGTTTGGGCCCGCTAGATTTGTGAAGCGCGTGCCGCTGAAACGCACGGGGCTAAATCTGACTCACACAGATGGGTTTGAAACGTTTAATTAGGGTGGCCTGTGTTGCCATATGCTTGGGCTTTGCCTGTGTAATTTGTATTTGTGTGCGCAGGCGGTCATGGAACACTGTAGCGTTTTTTTTCTTCCCTCTGTAACCTTAAAAGTCATAAAAATATCTGTCTGATGGATTTCAGATTAGTTATTAGATACAGTAGACTTGAGCAGGACTGTAATTTTACTGCGGACGATATGCAGTCCGTTTCAAATATAGAATTCGTCAAACATTTGAACTCAGTTTTACTCAGAAGTTTTTAGGAGTCCTTCAGTTTTTGTATAATGAAAAATAATAAATAAATATAAAAACATGTCTAAAAAGGTGAGCTTATCCTCCCAGACTGTCATGGGTTGGCCTACACATGTATTGATTGTTATGTTGGTGTTGCAGGTCCGGAAGGCTTGGGCTTCAGCATCACCACCAGAGACGTCCCGATCGGTGCTTCCGCCCCCATCTATGTGAAGAACATCCTCCCGCGAGGAGCCGCCATCCAGGACGGCAGTCTGAAGGCCGGAGACCGGCTGCTCGAGGTGAGAAAACCTGGAAGCTGTCGAGAGCGACGACTGACATCACATAGCCTTCACTTCCTCTTCCTGTTCACAGCTTCCTGTACATTCAGCACCAAATACATGTTGAAAACCCAACAAACATCTTCCGTATCATACAGAGGGTCCAATGACTCCTTGTTTTCCGGCGGATTTCCCTCTTTAGCTTGGTCTGTCGGAGGCAAGATACCCATTGTTTTCCTCTCTCTCACTTTCCATTTTAGTTTGGGAGAGTAAATAATGCTAATAAAAGAGAATGGACAAAAAGAACTGTAGCTGATGGCTGATTTACAGTGACAGCCAATCAACAATGGCCATTTCATTTAGAAATGGAGCAGGACACCTGCAGGCTCTCATGCCAGATGCTACCGTGGAGCCAGAACGTCATCCATTTGGCTTAACAAACCCTGATTCATCGCTTTAATGGAGTCGAGGCCTTTCAGAGTGCTTTCGCTTCACCCCTTGCCTTTATGTTGCCATAGAAATATCAGGACAGTACTTCCTGTTGTCATGGTCACAAATAATGCGACTGCAATTAATTGTAAGGCTTGATCGGATATAATTACACTGAATATAATTCAGGTTTTATTTGTTGCTTTATTAAACACGCTTTCAGATGACTCACATCAGCGGCTGGAACATCAGATTTGACAGCAGTGCTATTTTTGCACAGATCAAGCTTCTTAATATCATGCTCAAGCCTATATATATATATACATACATACACATGTGTATTATATGTATTAATTGCGATATTGTGTGTTATATGTAAGTAATTTGTAGCTATTTTTAGCTCAAGATAATTTAAATAAATCGTTTATGTTAGTTAAAACACCCGAAATAACTAAATAAACAATTATAAATACTGGATGAAAAATATGAAATGGTTAACATTGTTAATTCATTTTTATTTGTATGTTTTCTTGAAAAAAAAAGCTAAAATATAAATAGAATAATAATAAAAAAAAACAATTATAATAATATTTATACTAATAATAAAGATGTGGTGTAAGAAGGTGTCATTTTACAAACCTAAAAACGTCTAATTATCTTCCCAAAGGAGCTGGTCATTGTTTGTAGTTAATTTTTACTTTTATATTTTCTGTTTTTTTAATTTTTATTTCAGTTAAAGCAGTTAAATTTTTTTTGTAATTGTATTAGTTTTTTTTTACATCTCTCTCTCCCTCTCTCTCTCTCTCTGTGTATATATTTTACAGAGCTGTATATATATAAGTGTTGTTACCAATGTCCTGTTACACATTTGTACTTACACACACCATTCTGAGGGGTGTTACATGTGTGAAGTTACAGAAACATTAAAGCTGTAGATACTATGTAGCAATGTGTACTTTTCATATAAAGTGGGACCGAGAAAAAAGAGCATTTGTCTGTCGGATCTTCACGTCTCTAATGTTTTGTGTGTTGTGTGGGTGTAGGTTAACGGAGTGGATCTGAACGGTAAGACTCAGGAGGAGGTTGTGGCTCTGTTGCGCTCGACTCCCATGGGAGGCACTGTAGGTCTTCTCATCGTCAGACAAGAGGACACTTTCCTGCCCCGCGAAGTGGTGAGTCACACACTCACACTCCAACACACACACACACACACCTAAATGTGCAACCATCTTAAAATGGCTTAACAATAGCCATAAATGGTCTCTCGATATCACACAGAGTTCATATAGCACCATGAAATGGCCTCTTCAACTCTTTCCCTGCCTCTGGCCTATTTAGGTCACATGTGTGCTACAGAGGCAGCTGCCACCCTCCTTAACTCGTTTTAAAGTCATTATTATTTCCATAATAGATCATTCAGGAGTGCAGATGAACTCCGGGCTGCCTTGACATTTGTATGCAGATTTATTTTTTTTCCTTGGTCGACATTCCATAAAGATGCTTCTGTTTTCAGCCAGTGCTGAAGGCTCCCATTGGCTGTCTCAATGATCTGTTGTTTACAGCATCAGTGAAAGTTTGCACTTAGCAGTGTTGATGGCAGGCAGGTTTTTTGAAGTCTAAAACCTGATATATGAATGCTTCTAGCTATGCAAGCTTGATTTGTTACAAAATGCATCTGAAGAAAAATTTGAATGCACCAGAAGCATGCATTGCATTCATAAGATGAATGCATAAGATGAAAGTCAGTTGTAACTCTTTTAGGTCAAGGAGAGAATCATGCTGGGCAAGATAATCCAAGTTAGATAGTGTGCATATGTTTATAGCTAGTTAAATAGAGTTACTAGATACTTGAATTTGAAGTTAACTATGGCTGACAAAATTGCAATACAGAGTCAGTCAACATTATGTGCTTTCATTGGGACTATGTCAAGACAGGCCAATTGCAAAAATGTATCTACAATGTGCAACATGCCTCCAGACATTTTACTGCAATTTCCAGTGGCGGTAATAAACACTAGTGGCAGTAAACGGTTAAATTGTGTTCTTTTTCATGCAAATTATGGTTACATTTGCAATTAACGACTTAATTTCATGCAGTTCATTGCACAATTCTATGTTATGACTTCAAAACATTTTTACCATCGCGCGTGATTTTTAAACTAATACAATTTAATGATTGCATTGCATAGCCAGTTCCAAATATATGGCTTTTGTAATGCAGTAAACTTGCTCTGTAGAGCACCCGGTATAGCATTACACATTATAGAGTTCATTGCAACACAAATCACAGTAAGAGCATTAAAAACTTGTAGAAAGAAGCTAAAAAGGGTTGTTTTTTTGTCATGCAATAAAGGATGTTTCAGTGACCAAGATAATAAAACATTGCTATATTCATGTGTTTCTATTTTAGATAACGTTTAACATGCTTTTAGACCATCCATTTTGTAAGTCTCGCAGGATAGTTTTTTTTCAGAGAAGGACTGGGTTGGACCGTGTCTTTGTCACTCAATTGCAGGGTGTTAAGGAATCTGCCATCTCTCTTAAAAAAGGATACAAAATAGAGCATCCAAATCGATGGAAGAGTCCAGCAGGTTTTGATGTGCTGCATCTTCATAGAGGCTTGAAAAACACCTCCCTGGAAGCAAGTTCAAACGCAGGCTGATTGATTTTAGACTTATTTAAGCTTGGGGTGATTGAGAGCGGGCGAAGATGAGCTTTGACTTGCTTTCTCTGGCTCCGGCAAGATTTGATTAAAGACACCATCATGAAGACACAGTTTCACCAAGTCTCTCTCTCCACCTCGTTTCTCATCAACTCCCCCTTAAAATTTGGAGTTTAAGACATCAGAACGACAGGGGTGGGAAGAGAGAAAGCGAGGGAAGAGATAAACTGTTGGACGCTTCATTACTCTTATTGTCACATTAACATTCAGGAGGCTTCGGCGTTCCAACGCACCCCATTCAGGCTTTAAAGGATCTCAATAATCCATACAAGTATGTTCATAAAAATCAGATTACAAACGCATCGCTCTACCGCTGACAGTTATTGCAAATAAAGTGGAGAGAGAGAGGACAGCAGAGAGTTATTGATGCTACTTTGTAGGTCTGCGTGAGGGAGAGAGAGAGCGTGCTTGGTTTAATACGATGCTATGGGAACGTTCTCACGTGAGCCAATCACAGTGCCAGACAATTAACGCATCATCAAGAAAGAAAGACTAATTGACACACTCTGCTACAGTGACAGGTTACAGCATAATAAATCAACACAGCCAAGTGCTTAGTCTATGCTTTATGATACTCGAATACACAACGCGATTAACGTCACATTATTATAATGACATCAGGAGAGAATGTAACAGAATTTTATGAAATGGGATACAAATACAAGAAATGCTAACCGCTAATGTGCTGAAGGATTTATTTATTTTCATTTATCTGCACGCATACGATTAGCCTCCGAGCCGTCGAAGGAATTGCAGACGTCAGATGCGGCTGGCAGAGGCAGTGACTTATTGATAGGGGCGTCAGCTTTAACCTTTGCTCACAGCCGAAGCCTGGTCCTGAGGGAGCCGCAGAAAAATGAGCTTTGATGCCCCCGGCCGGCCCTCGCCCTTTAGAGAAAAAGAGAAAGAGAAGCGAGAGAAGGAGGCCGCACCACGGGCATGTTCAGTGAACTCCAAAGAGACTGTTGAGCCAGGATCGATGAAGCACTGTCCTTGGAGTGTGGCTGAGGGGCTGGTGTTGCCTGAGTGCAATTATAGGTCATGTGGCACTCAAAGTGCTGTGTGTCACGGCCAGTGTCAGATACTCACAAGATTACTGAGCTTTAAACAACTGAATTGTTTTTGCTTGTGGCATATCACAAACACACCAAAAATGGTCTCCTAAAGTAGCCTCATGTTGATTGTGAAATTACATTGACGCTTGTGTTTTGTGACCAAATCTATCAACAAGTTCATCTTTGGAAGTGGGCCACTGAAGAAGTCTGCAAACTTGTAAATAGGTCTTTGTTTTCTGCAGTTCGATAAAATCCTGTATACACAAACGCTCAGGATTTGTGTAAAGCTAATCAGATTGGATTTTGCAAGAGCTTCATTATGTGTGCCGCATGCATAAAATTGGTCTGGAGCAGTCTGTTGGCGCTCTACGGCAGTGACGTCTGAGACTATGGAGCACCTTGCCATCTTAACATTTGCATCAGGTTTGTTTATTTCGGAAATTGGAAGAGATCCTTGAATATAAACCACTCATTTGTGCTTCAGAACTGAAAAAAGGGAAGTCAGAGGAGCGTTGGGTAGTCAGTGTGGGTGAAGGAACAGGAGAAATGATGAAAGTGGGAGGATCTGGGAGGAGAGGGAGGGAGCGCGACTCAGCGGGAGACAGATAGCCCAGAAGATGGAGAGAGAGGGGAAGAATGAGAGATGTGATAGGCATCTCAGGGAGCCATCAAAAACTCCACTGAGGAGAAAAGACGGGAAAAAAGAGAACTGACAACAGCGGCAAGGGAGCAAACGTGTTTTGACAGACATCCTGCACTTGATGAAATCTTACCTTGCCACTTCGGTGAGACACACACTCACGAACACACTCCGAGGCCTGACAAACACCCTGCTGCTGAATTATTCATGTCAGAAAACGCAATTATCCAGCACACTAATGTGGCCAGCGGCGGCGTGAGAGCATTAGAGCAACACAACACACATACAATTGCATCGTGTAAACAAAAAGCCCACCGCACTCTTCTGCCGACCGTCTGCTCTGCACTGGACGCAATTTATCATTCTTTTGGATCTCCCAGTGGGCACTGCTGAGGACGCTCAGAAGTTAGGTGTGTTTGTGACCGCTGCTAAGACAGAACGATAAGCGGAGATTGGAAATCACCTCCTTCCCGGCCCAATATAAATAACTCTGTGAAATCTTCAGCCACACCAGGTAGAAGGAAACAAAGGAACAAGAGTAAATAGAAATTACCTGAAGTATCCACTGAAGTAACGGCAGAGACATTTCGAATGAAATGTTTCTCCAAACATTATATTTCATAACAATATTATGGTAGCATGGCAAATCAATCTAGTAAAAACATACTTGGAGACAAGCAATATTTACTTCTTTATTGTTGTTCAGCTATAGTACGGTCAGCCCCTCCTCTACTCTGATTGGTTGGGTGTCGAGAGCAATGTTGAACATACAACTCCCAGCATCACGGAAAAAGCGTCCTTTCTTTCACTGATATTAAGAACAATTTTAAAAATACGCTAGCTGTGTGGAAAAACACTTTGGTGGACACACAGTCAGTCTGATGCTGTTATATAAAATGGTGCACCCATGGCTCACCCCAAAAACATGTGGCTTTTTTATCTGTATAGCACTTAAGTAGCCCAAATTACAAAAATTCACAGCACTAGTCTTGACTGCAGGAAGTCTCCAATGTCTCTCCGTTGAATTCTTTCACGGAATACTTGACAGATCGGAATGAAAGCTCTCACAGTTTTGAGTTGGTTTGTTTGGAAAAACTTGCTCTCAAAGCCTTTTTGTACTCCTGAAACTATTTTATATGCATCATTTTCTGGCTCAACTTCCCTGAAAATAACCCTATGAATGACGATGAGCTTTTTGTATTCACGTTCAAATAATACGCCCATCTGTAGTCAATTGGAGCTCTCTCCAAGCTGGAGTTGATGCTCACGACTGTTGCCTTGTTCAAACATACAATAACTGCAACTCGTCAACGCTCTCGGCTGCGCCAGTCCAATCCAAAATCTCCCAGAACGGTCCAGATGACAGCGTATACGGGAAACTCGTTTCAGCTCGGCACAGAACACTAATTAAACACTACATTAAATTCCTCTTCATGACCAGTTCAGACTTTTCATGGATCCATTAGAGGCTGGATCTGCCAAGCTAAGAGAATCTTAATTGCGCAATTAATTTGAACGCTGATGTCTACTGACAGTTGGATTTATGGTGTCTATTGAGGCCAGATCCAGACAAATGTGTGACAGGTTCTATTTTAATACGGCTGATGAGTTGGCTTGAAATCCCGCTTGTGACGCCCGTTTTGCCAGTCATCTGAAAATCAGGTTGTTTTTTTATGCACTTGTTTCATAACTATGCAAGTTATTGTTATTGAGTTATTGTTGCACATTTCCTGTTTTGTTCCAGTTTCTCTCACTGAAGAACATTTCTATTTTTAAACCTTGCTTGGAAGTATTTTGTGAATGTTAAATTGTTAGGAAACGACAACAATCCAACTTTTGTTTCTACTCAAATGGTTGCAATTATTCACAGCAGATAATATCTTTGTTTCTCAGAATCACTGTGCACACTCACACTCACACACTTGCCAACAGAAAGGTCAGATTTTGACATTTATTTCCCCATGCATTCATATTTGACTTTAATGTGTTCACTGGACGTGGGAAAGTTTAGTAACTCAGAGGGGGAAGAAATCAAATCAGCATGTTACCTGAACACTAGAGACCAGACTAGAGTTGTTAAATGAGAGATTGCTGGATGTTTTGATGGGAATGGTTGAGAGGGCTCTTTTGTAAGTTCTGTGAAAAAGGAGGTATGCTTGTTCATGCTCAACAAGTGCCTCTGATTGCCCAAGAGCTGTGGCAATCACTCAGAGGTAGACTTAAAAAAGTGTTCACAATGGCATACTGCCTACTGTTTTTGACAACTAAATATAAATATATATATATATATGTAGTACTGTGCAAAAGTCTTAGGCCACTAGTATTTTCAGCAACAAAACAAGGTTTTAAGTGGGTTATTTGTATCTTTTGCAGTAGCGTGTCAATTGGAATTGTAATAATTTTGTCATTAATTGTAATAATGCAGTGAGATTAATGTCTGATAACAGCCAGTGCTCCACGCAGAGATCTGATCTGATCATCGTCAGTCTGTCTGGAATCACATGAAGTAACTGAGACAGACCAGAAGAACTGTGGCAACGTCTCAAAGATTAAGCAAAAAAACCCTACAAAGTCCAGTACTGTTCACACTCGTGTAAAAATGCTGTAAAATGAAGATGCTTTTAAAAATAATGCCACAAATTGATATAATTTATCAATTAACTTCTATGAACTAAATCAAATAAATATTTGTATTACAGCTTTTGGTAAAACAGCTTCTGTTTTGAGGTACACTTGCCCAGTTTTTCAAGTAGCTTTCCAGGTAGGTTTTTTTCCTTCATCTTGGAGACGTTGGCACAGTTCTTCTGGATTGAGTCTGTCTCAGTTTGTTCTGTTTCTTCGTGTGAATCCAGACAGACTGATGATGATCAGATCAGATCTCTGCGTGGAGCACTGGCTGTTGTGCAGACAATAATCTCACTGGATTTTTACAATTAATGACAAAAATAATGTTTGGAAATGTAAACTGATATTTCCAGCTGACACGCTACCGCAGAAGATAGAAATAACCCACTTAACACCAGTTTTTGTTGCTGAAAATACTAGTGACCTAGGACTTTTGCACAGTACTGTATATATACAGTATATATATATATATGTGTGTGTCTTTAAATTGTTGCACTAAATACATATGTTAAATGGACATTTTTGATTTTCGATTTTCATAGTGATTGTCAAGTTAAAAGTTGCTTAACTGTATTTTAAAATACTTGATTAAATTGCATTTACAAATATAAAAGTGCAAGAAAGACAAAAATAACCATTAAGTGTTAAAAATAAATGAGGTGAACTAGTATACAGCCAAGCATGTGGTAGAGGTTTTATACATCAGTTAACATCTGGAGAAGACAGAAGCTGAAACAAATCCAGCATTAAGGCGTTTGTATCTAAAATACAAGTTCACAATCCATAATAACTCTTCCTCCAGTAAAAAAAGTGCATCTCCTGTCTCTCATGTGAAAATCCAGTCACATATTTGTTTAGAGCTGTTTTGCTCTGAAGGAAGACTTATTATGAATTAAAACACCTTAATGCTGGATTAGTGTCATCTTTTGTCTTCTCCAGATGTTAACTGATGGACTGCTGTGATGTGGATATATTTATTATCTGTCTGGACGGCACCCATTCACTGCAGCGCATCCGTTGCTGAGACATTTCTGATGCAGAAACTCATTCTAATCCCAGACGTCCTGAAAGTGAGCGTATCGTCAGTAAATGTATTGTTTTTTTGTGGGAGAAGTATTTTTTTATTTCTTTAAATAAAAGTTTTTGAAGTGTGTGCCGTATCCACAGCTCTTTCCAGGTTTCTAATAATTGCCAGAGCTGTGATTTTAAACCTGGTGGACTGTAGATGGACGTGTTGATTGCAGACAGGTGTTGTTCTGCGCTGATTGCTGATGAGCCGCCCCTGAAGCACAGATGACGCTCTTATGTGATTCGGCGTGTCACATAATGTCCAGATCTGTTGTGTTACCATCCCGTTGGACTGTTTCCATAGCAACGGCCAGTGGAGGAAGTGAGCTTGGGCAGGAGGGCATCCTGCTTGATTAAAATAATTAGCCCCTTTCTTATTTAACGGGTGTGTCTCCGTGGTTTTGTCCCAAATTACAGCTCATTGGTTTCATCTGTCATCATCCGCATCCCATACATCTCCTCACCACAGTCAGATCCTTTGGGAATTATTTAGAAGATGACCAAAGTTTCCTCTTTATTCAGGACCTTGCGAGATAATTCTCCTTCTTTCGAAGTTCTGCTGTGTCTTTAAGCTGTGTCATAGTGAAGTGAGGTCATTCTCCCCTGCGTGTAAGATCTGCGCTCCTGTCGCTGTCCTTGCTGGCAGCCGTTGGCCGGAGCGTTTCGTCAGAGATGTCGTGACGGGAAAATGGGCTCAGTACCGTAGGAACGAGCCGATCCTGAGCCAAGATAGCTATCAGGATCTATTTGTAACTTGGCAGTGTTTCTGGGTTTTTTTAACGGCAAATGAATTATCACATTCACTAGGACCTTGGCTCTCTCACACCTGCCGAGAAAATGCAGTACTGTAAGACCCTTAAAGCAGACGCTGTTATTATTCACAGAGAAGAGAGAGAGAGAGAGAAAGAGAGAGAGACTACTTTTGAAGTCTTTGAAAGTTCTGGATAAGATTTGTATAATATGTGGACTTACTCAG
This sequence comes from Enteromius thamalakanensis, assembly GCA_032357475.1. Classification (NCBI taxonomy): domain Eukaryota; kingdom Metazoa; phylum Chordata; class Actinopteri; order Cypriniformes; family Cyprinidae; genus Enteromius; species Enteromius thamalakanensis. The sequence goes on from JAUCMT010000068.1 coordinate 15,258,717, forward strand.
AATGACACAGAAGTGACGCATTATTTGAATCATTTTTACTGCTCTGTTCATTTGTTCTGCACATAAAATAAAATACTGTAAATAATAATCACAATAATTACAAATATTTATTAAATATACTAATTAATATGATTGGTTGTGAAATTTTATATTTGTTTTTCTTTCTGTCTTTCTTTCCCTTCATTAATTTGGTTTCTTCTGTAAGTCTTTATTTTAAGTTGCACAAGTTTTTTTTTTTTTTTTTAAGAAATCATTCATTTTATTTATTTGTTTGTTTGTTGTTACTGCTTTATTTTTTTTTCTTTCGTTATTTTAAAATGTATTTATTTGTATTCTTTTGTCAAATCTTTAATTGTTGGTTTCTGTCCTTCATTTTTTGTGTTTTTTTTTCTTTGTCTTTTTTTATTTTCCACATATTTTTGTCAGTAAATTTAAATGATTTTAATATTTTATTACTATCACTACTGTTACCGCTGCTAATGATAATATCAATAATAAAAATAGTAGTTATTTTTATTATGAATTTATTTATATAGTTAAAAATAAAACTAACTACAACACTATAGTAAATGAACAGAAAATGTTTAAAAAGTCTAAAACTACACTCAGAATTCAAAACCGATGCATATATCTTGCAGGTATCCGCACAAAGCCAGTTTTTGACACAGCGGGTCAGAAAACCTCCCAAGCTGCAAATGCAACATCCATTAACCGCTCATCCCAATCTCCTCTTTATCCCGAGCCCGTGTTTTTTTAGGATAGTCGAGCACGGCGAGTCACTCTCAGGTTTTAAGCACTACGCCTGGCATCCCTACTGTGAAAATTACCTCACCCGTCTCCATTAGCCAGACTGGCACGCTTAAGTTCAATTGCTTGTTCGAACCCTTTTTACTCCCCTGAAATTGTTCCCTTGTTTTCCTCTCTTTCTCCCCCTCTCCTTTCCCCCAGAGTTTGCAGATGAGCATCCGTTCCCGTCACGAGCGCTTTTATGGGCCGTGTTTAAACGTGCCAGTTTTGCGCGGCTGTAGACTGGGAAAGCCAAGCACTTCCATAATTAAGCCTAATGTCGCAAAGTGCATTGGAAGACAATAGCATTCTGCTAGCTTTTTTTTTCTTGTTGCTTCACAAAACAGTTTTGAGCTGCCACCTGTTTATGTTTAGCACTTTTTCTCTCAGCTGTGACAGCAATTAGCCTAACTGTTCATATGGAGCTGCCGCTGTACAGCGCTGATAAACAAGCTAGTTTAGAGCAGTTTTGGGACAGGCAGAACTTGCTGAGAGCATGTGGTGTAGTCAAGCACAGTTAGGTCTCATCCTTGTAGCACATACGCGTTTATATGTAGAACATAATGCTGGTAATGATCAAACATTGGCTCGTTATGAAACATTACATCCTGTCAGCTTATTAAACATGATCAAAATAAGATAACAGTGGGCTGTAGGATGCATCATATTTTAATTGTTTGTCGTGATTTCTGCTGATCTTGTTTTATTTATCATGGTTGTGGTTGCCAAATCTTAAGAGTTTAAAATCGCCCAATCAGGGCAGTTTTTTAATAAACTGCGGCAGTTTAGGATCAGTGGTTGGCAACTTGGCAACCATGTACAGATGCACTCTCTGCAAAGGGGAAAGTGGTTGCCAGGTCCCAGAAAACTTTCCAACCCAAAGCTTTCAAAAATTAAAAAAACCCTTTTTTACTTTTACTGTTATTGTTTTTTTTACTCCAAGCACATGATAAACGACATAAACGTCATAAATTGTGCTGTCAATTGATGAATCATGATTAATCGCATCCAAAATAAAAGTTTTTGTTTCCATAATATATTAGTGTGTTCTGTGTATATTTATTGTGTATATATAAATACACACCGATTAAGAATGTATTTTGAAAATATTTACATGTGCAATATATACAAGTATATATTTATATTTTATATATACATTTTTAAATATAAACATGTATTCTTGCATGTGTTTGTATTTATATATATATACACACTACATGGTCATATATTAAAAACCGATTATCGGCGATGATTTCTTTTGATTTGTGTTTATGTGAAAGTGCAATAATTTTGATCAAATTTAAAAACTAATTAAAATGAAAAGAACTGTATTTTTTGATTGACTTTTTAACCATTATGACTGCAATGTTGCTCACATTTTTCGCTTTCTTCTTCTGTGTTGGGAACTTGGCTCTTGTAAAGCGGTGGTGTCACCTTGGCTTTAGGTGCTGAGCTGTGACAGTTCTTTCACTTCTCTCTTTGACTGTCTCATCTAATCTCCTCTCTCTCTCTTCCTCGGGTCTTCGGGTCTAATTGTACCTGAAAGTCTTGAATGTGCATTAGTCGGAGGTGTTTAATATGCAGTCTTTATCAGAAGGTGGCGGCCCAAAGAAACAGTGGTGAGAAATTTCATGTTTCTGTACTTATCATGCACAGGCCTTCTTTGCAATTACATACTTGACTGATTTCTTTTAGCCTCTTAGATTCATTTCCAGTGACCTTTATGTCGTTGCCCGTTTGGGTGAGAAAGTTTCAGGGATGCTAATTGTTTCAAACCTCGGCAGCGGTTTAAAGATAGAGAGAAATATTTATATTTTACTTTCTCTTCATTACATTGTTTAGTTTGCTTGATTTTAACTTTTCTTAACCTTTCTGTTATTTCCTTCCTTCTAGAGAGCAACGTTTATATTTTCAGTAGTTTGCGCTTCCTCATAATTGCGGTAGTGATAATAGCGTGTGTGGCGTCCTGTCGGACTCGGCGTACCCCCCGTTAGGATAGTGTGAACGAGGCGGAGGAGGGATGCTTGTAACGAGATACGGAAGGAAAGGAAACTGGATTATTTCTAGGTTGGAATCGGATTGGCTGCTGAGATGATTGGTAATGATAGGTAATGATAGGTAATGATTGGTAATGATTGGTAATGCGGCGCTGGCTGTGTCTGATTAATCGTTCGCGCTCCTCCTGAAATTAGTTTGGCAACATCACTTAAATTATTGATTCGACTTCCTGATGTGTTGTTCATTCTTTCTTTTGTTTATTTGTTAAATAGTTTATTATTTTTTCTTACTTGCTTAGCCTTTTGTTTGTCTTTCAACTTATTTGTTTCATCTTCACTGTTTCATTTTTGTCATTTGTTGTTTTTACTTTGATTTTGGTTTTATTTTTGTTTGTTTATGATTATTTCATATTTTCAAAAGTGCGTTTATTTCATAAATGTATGATTTGTGTTAAATTTTTACATTTTACGTTTCTTATGGAAGACCATTTCTGCTGCTGAACAAAAAAGAAAGAAATAAAATGTAAGAGCGACTTCTTATCTCACGATCATAACTTTTTTCTGAGAATTTTCACATAAACTTGCAATTATGAGTTTATATATCACATTTCTGACTTTATTTCTCAGAAGTAGGAGTTTATACAGTTTCTTGCAATTTGCACTTTATTACTTAAAATGGCAAGCTTATATCTCATAATTCTGAGGGGGGAAAATCATAATTGTAAGATAAAATGTCGCGATGACTTTCTATTTTTTATTCCTTTTTTCTTACTTAGGGAGATACATTTTTATTCTAATTTATTCTTTTTTATTTTTTTATGTTTGTTTGATTTTCTAACTTGGTCAGTTTTTTTCTGGTTTGTTTGATGTTTTGTTTGATTCTGTGTGTGTTTGTTTTTTTGTGTTCATTATTTTTGTTGGTTTTTCATTTTGTGGGAGCTTTTGGTTTGTTTGTTCATCAATGCATTCTCTTTTAGTTCTTTTAAAAGTGTTTTTATTTCATGAGGTTGCAAACTTTTGTTTGTTCTTTGTTTTGTTTTTTTCATTTATTCACTCACTCAAAATTTTCATTTTTTCTTTCTTTCTTTCTTTCTTTCTTTCTTTCTTTCTTTCTTTCTTTCTTTCTTTCTTTCTTTCTTTCTTTCTTTCTTTATAATCTGTCTGTAAGTCCCAGTGGAGAAGGCTACACATCTCTCTTCTCTCTCTCTGTGTTCAGACGCGCTCTTATCTCTCATGGGCTCTTCTCTTCATTGTCTGCACACTGACAGTATAATTCAAGCTCACTCTGGAAACAAAAGCATGTAATGAATGCACACCATCCAGTCAGCTTATGAATGAATTAATTACTCTCGAGCACAATGGGCCAGGTTGAGCTGGATGTGCCTTTTAGAGAGTCATGCATTTTACCTCTGTCACTGTGTGAAAGAAATGTACAGTGTTGTGAAGGCTTGTGAAAATGAACCAGCTGTTTGTAACACAATTTCAGACCTTCAAATAAACTGCTGTATGCTATAAAACTTCACAGTGCCTTTGGAGCTGTTGAACCTAGACTCAATGTGGCTGGGAAAGCTGGTTTTAAGCCACCTGTGACTCAAGTACAGTGCTTTTTTAAAATGACTTGAAGCTTCACGGTCGATATCAATACAATCAGGACTACTGTTTCAGGGTGAAAGATTTCTGCATGCAGATTTGGCTGTGGGTTTTTTCCAAAATAAATTTCATAACATTTTGCTAATTTAACCACAGTTTTTAGTTTCGTTTTTTTTCTCAGTTCTTTGCTTTGTTTTTTATTTTGTTCTGCTTTTACTTGTGAATATATGTCAGTTTCTCTTTTGATTGATTGATTGGATATCGGCTGGAACTTTCTGTTGGTTTATCACTTCACACTCTTATAGAAACCCAGTGTTGTAATTTCCTCAAGCATTTGATAATTATGTATATATCTGATCTGAGTTCCTCTAAATGTCTCTCCAGCACAATAAGGCTGTAATTGATGAGGCTCTGTGTCTTTACCGACATCTCTGGATACTCCTTCAAGTGCTTGACGTGTTGTTTCTCGGCCGCCACTGAACAACCAGCATAACTGTGTTATCTGTCAGAGGAGAGAATTGGAGTAAAACTCAGAAAGATGTCTTTTCTGTGTTTCTATCCATAATGCATATGAGTAGGGGCTGCCGGGGGAGCGAGAGCAGGCCGATGAGAGGCTCTTCGTTGTGTCAGTCTGAATGACTGTGGTGCTTCTGCGTACTTGTTGACGGCGCGACAGGAACTAAATGACTGGGTGAAAATCACACGCGTTAGCGCCTGCTGCGTGTCTTTTTCACCTGGATGTTGCTTCTCAACCTGAGAGCATCTATTGTCTGCTGAGAGACACCTGTATTGCCATGGCAACTGCTGGTGTGTGTGTGTGTGTGTGTGTGTGTTAGGGTGTATTATGAAAGGAAGGAGAGATAGGGGCCTCACCTGAATGCTTGGCTGAATCTCTATAACTCGTCTCCAGCCTGTTTGCTCTCGGCAGCTGGACTAAAGCCAAGCACCTGGCGTGTGTGTTCTTAAAACACTTTACCTTTCCTTTGTATAAAAGTGTTATACAGAGTGGGTTTTTCCCCAGTGACTCACCTTTTAATGACTTCCCTGCTGGACAAAAGCTGAATGCAGTAGCTGGATTTCTGCTGGTAAGCGGTGACCAAGAGGATCTAGTCGGTTGAAACTAGGTCTACTTGACCAGCTAGAAACAACGACAGGGTCCAAATATGATATATAACAATATGGGAATGTATTTCTGTATTTTACAGCTTTGATTGTCTCTGTGTAAAACAAGACAGCACCCACTCAACGGTTGCTAACACAGATCTCCATGGAAACCGTTGTAAACATCCTGTTTAATGAGTCATGTGATCCCGCTGCGCTGATCTCTCCTTACCTCTCAAAGCGCTCAACTGTGTTTATTCTGTTTATATTATTATATTCATTTGTTAATCTTGAACGGCATTTTATTAATGTGTTGACTTTGAGTTAATGATGTTTTTTATTCATATTTGAATATTGCACTTATATAGTGCTTTACTGTGTATTGCCATACACCCAAAGCACTTTACAATCATGTGGGGGGGTCTCCTCAACCACCACCAGTGTGCAGCATCCACTTGGATGATGCGACGGCTGCCACAGGACAACGGCGCCAATGCGCTCACTACACACCAGCTACAGGGGAGAGGAGAGAGAGATACAGCCAATCAATGGATGAGGATTATTGGGAGGCCATAATAGACAAGGGCCAGTGGGAATTTGGCCAGGACACCAGGGTTACACCCCTACTCTTTACGATGAGTGTCATGGGATTTTTAATGACCACAGA
>JAUCMT010000068.1:15264957-15288472 GCA_032357475.1 Enteromius thamalakanensis
TTTAAGTCCATCTCATGAAAAATCGGAGCAGAAACAAAGGTGTTGCGTTTATATTTTTGTTGAGTGTATATATATATATGTATGTGTATATATATATTTATATATATATATATATATATATATACATTACCAGTAAACAGTTTGGGGTCAGTCATACAAATTGATCGTAAGACTGTGTTGGGTCAGTATGATGTTTTTAAATGTTTTTTTAAAAAAGTATCTTATGCTCACCAAGGCTGCATTTATTTGATCAAAAATACAGTTCATATGTTAATTACAGCTTAAAATAACTTTCAAATGTAATTTATTCCTTTGAAGCCAAAGTGAATTTACAGCATCATTACAGTACTTAGTTTTCAGTGTCACTTGATTCTTCAGAAATCATTCTAATATGCTAATTTTGATACTTTTTAAAGGTCAAGGTACCCCTTTTTAGTTGCTTATCAATTTGAGGGGTCTTCCATTGCTTTCAGTTGTTTTGCTTAATGTAATGGTTTGCATGCATATATAAATTTATTATATAATTTTTTACCTTTATTGGAGCACCAAACCCCACCCCTTCCCTAAACCTACTTACCTCTGAACAATATAAACACACACACACAGGCAAATGCAGTTACAGGTATTTATTGCACAATCTAATCATAAACAAGCAGTATAAATACATTACAAACAAGTCGTGTCACATTCCAAGTCCTCTAAAGCCATAGGTTTTACGTGAAGAAGAGAGTAAAACACAAGGTTTTAATCACTAAAAATGATCCCGCTCTGTCATCTCATTTAGAAAACATACTCCCAATCAGACAAGAGATACACAAGAGCCAGTAGTATTTCACAGCAACATGACGCAATTGATCAAGAAACACACAAGAGCCAATGACATTTCTTAACCAACATTGGTTAAACAACTTAACCCTCTCACAAATCAATCATTTTGCCTCAAAAGACTTGGAATATTAATATCTTTAAAATAAATTATGAAGTTGGTTGTATAACAGATGGTCGGTTTAGGAACAGGGGTTGGGTTACGTGCTCATAAATGTGTAAATAATCACTATTATAACATTTGTTACACCTCAAGGAACAAGGCAAAGGACTTAAATATAACACCAGTGCCACCAGGGATGTTATGGAGCGTGGAAATAATGCTTCATAAACAGAAAGCATATTTAGGTACAGCTGATCTGTGAAATGAAAGAACATTAATAGTTCCTTTCACTAGATATTCTTTAGTCCTATAAATGACATTTAAACTTGTGACCAAAGCCTGATTTGTGCCTGTGAAACACAAAATCCAGAGAGCTTGTGGTTCGATGATGAGTTGAAAGCATTTCCACCAGAAATAAAATGCTGACCGCTGATGGATGTTCTACCTGCGTAATCAATTAGGCCTGCATGACGGTCTCCACCACAGCACACTTATGAACCCTTTTCCTTATTTTACACCTGTTTTGCTATCTGATCAGCCTTAATATATGGCACAGCACACACTGACACAACTCATGAATTGTATCTATGCGATCACAAATTATAAATTGGCTTTTTTGATAACGCATTTTCTGGTGGAGTAATCAATGTACTTGTAAACGTTCTGACAGTGCACTCTCTCTCCTCTATTAGGCCTAAGGGCATGCCTTGTCTTATTGTTTTCTTATGCATGCTGTCGGGCCTGCTGAAGTTGTTGGGATTCTAGGAGCAGCCTGTCGTTGAACAGTATCTCGGTGCTGAAGCGGATTGGACAGAGCAGTTGCCCCGGGCTGGAATGAGCGTTGCCGTGAGCGACCTCTCGCTGGGCTTCCTCTGAGATTGCTCTTTATTCACCTCTCTTACTGTGACATAGCTTTGGACACACTGCGTAATAAGCATATTAAACTGTTCTACACGGGGCCGAAAATATGTGGCCTTTGCCAATAAGCACAAACAGTGTCAATGAAAAATGCACTGCAACAGACAAGATGGACCCACTGCGCGGATCCCACAGGGCCCTTCTGAATCACACGAGCAGATGCGGAGGAGCCGCTTAACCCAGCTAAGTACTTGAATATTTCTATATCGAAAGAAAGATGCTTAATATAAGTTTACATCACTGCAGAGGCTGGTATTTCTATTGTTGTTCCAAAACCTAGTGAACTGCCTGCATAGACTGCTGCTTTCTAATCTAACCAGCCAACAAAAACATCTTCACAATATCTAACATTCAAATTAATGTTATTTCTGAGTGTACACGCTTACATTACAGTACATAAGATTTATATACAGTATGATTACCCAATGATTCAACTACGAGAGAAAGTACTGAAATACAGTACATATTTCCTCCCATCTCGTATTTATTCCTTTTAAGAAGTTCTGTAGTACACGTCATCTTCTTTCCATACATAGAACTACATGAGCCCAGAGAAATGTTGAAGAGAAAACCGATTTTCATTCAAACAAGTCGATGTTAACTACACATTCGAGTTAATCGATAAAATCCATTTATCACCAAGCACTACTCACAGCCCTGTATTGATGTATGTATTGGCAGTTGCAAGTTCCTGTACTTGCTCTTCAGCAACGTAGCAGATCTATTCTGCCAAGACCCAATAATAAAACCATGCTAAAATCGTCTGAGTCTCGTCATGCTAGAAATACATTTTTAACTCACATGTGCTTTTGCTCACACTTAGTTATGTTTATTGTATGGTATAGTGCCTGTGTTACATTGTTTTCAAACACGCTAAAGCTATTAGCAGCACTCACCAGATGTTTCATTCCCAAACATTATTTCTAGAGACACTTACCGTACCACACATTTCACCTTGAAAGTGTTGCTAAACCTGCAAAAGCTACAGGATGAGCCTGGGTTGTCTATAGAAATTGGTCAATACAAATTAAAATAAATTTACATTTGTGTATGATAAATATTTCTTTTGTTCGCTTTTTTGGAATATCTTTTACTTAGCTGAAAGCTCACCACAGTGCATTGATATGTTTTTCTGTCTAAGGGGCCTGAAGGTGTCATAATTAAGTTGCCTTTGATTTAAAATAGTCATGAGAATGCCTTGCTGACTCTGTAGGCATCTGTCTAGTTTTTGGAACAGAACTAATTTAAACAGGCTTTGAAGAGAAGTCCAAGAGAGCCTCACAGGGGGTCAGGCACTGAGAAGTTGAAGATCATGCACATACCTGTCACACTACGGTTACACAAAGGTAAAAGAGGAATGTTATAGGCTGCAACACTTGCTTCCTCCAATCCAGCTCTCAAACTGCCTGGGGCTTCCGCCGCTGTTTCTCTTTTCAGCTGAAAGAAAGAGAGAGACTGAGAGAGAGATATCCACTTTTACATTATTCAGACTAACCACATAATGGAACAGGCAATTCCCCAAACTCTCCTCTGATGTGTCAGATTTAAAGTAGAATAAAAGATTTAGCATTCTTTGTCTTCTCATACTTTTGAACTGCGGGAGATCTGTGATTAAACTCGGAGTCGTCTGCTTGGCACTGAATAATCTCAGCTGAATAATTCTTGGTTGTTAACCTACTTGGTAACTAATAGAGTTTTCAGTACAAAAAGCAAATGTTACTCTATTTAATACAGGATGTCCTATAGCTTACATGAGACACTCATTTCACCTAAAAAAAAAGGAAGAAATAATATTTTCCAAGGATTATGTATTTGTATTTTGATTAAATATTCCCTATAGTTGAAATATCCAAATGCCTATCCAAATGAAATATTCAGTTCATGTTATTGTCAAATACTATTCAGTTATATCAGACTACATTTTTGTAATTAATTAAACATGTAAAAGTCCGCCAAATTCAATTATATATCCACAATTAAAAAAAAATAAAAAATCAATATACAGTACATAATTTCATTTTTTTTCTCCACACTATATATAAAATATTTTTGTAACACTTTATGGAGATCAACTATTAACTAGCTGTTCATTCGAATGTCAATTAACATATCGGCTGTTTATTTATTCTACATGCCTAATCCTACCCAATACTTAACAACTACCTTACTACTGTATCTATTCATAAGCAGCAAATTAGCAGGGTTACTGAGGTAAAAGTTGTAGTTAATGATTTGTTAATGGTGGGTACTGGACCTTAAAATAAAGTGTTACCGTATGTTTTCCTTTACCGTAATGAAAGGCTAATTTAGTGCAAATGTACTTAAATTAGATTTGAAAAAAATATATATTTTGATTTTAGAGCTGATCTAGACCATGGTGCCATCTTTCTGCCAGGTTGTGCGAGATTCGTTTCTTTACAGAAGGCACTGAGAGTGACCCACAACAACAACTATCCTTTTTTCTCTCCTGTGAACTGAAAATGCTCCCAGAGTGACAAAAGCAAGCCATCTGAGACATTGATCTCCTTCCACAATCACCTCTGTCGAGCATGTCCTGTAAATCTGGCCGCCTAAATCCCGCACATGCCGCAATTGACTAGTCTCGAAATGGACCCAACACACAGTCTCAACTGACATTTACCAAGACCATCGATCTGTCCAAATACTCTCGCTTAGATAGGAAATGTAATGACCTCTGCCTGGGGAGAATTAGACGGCCGAGTGCAGTGAAGAGCAACAGAGCTTGTGATGACGACAGGGGGAAAAACAAAAGCAAACTCTTATCAGTATGTGAAGCATCGTCTTCCTGTCAGAGGTGTAATCCCTCAGATGAATGTGTGCGGGGACGTCCAACCGTGATTAAACTTTGTGCAACATGCCATAACATCGCCACATAATACTCGTTCCCCGACCCGCTATCTATCCCTGGCTGCCTTGCTTAACTGGCTCAATAAATTATCTTACACTTAAGCCTAAGAAGAATCCGCTCCATATGAAACATGTTCCATATGAAATCATCTCTCTCTCTCTCTCTCTCTCTCTCTTTCTGTTTCTCACGGACAATGTGAGGTGTGAATGCTAATCAGCGAAAGCAGCTGACGCTTGTTTAATTGGTCTAACCTGCTTTGCTGAACTGTGGCAGTCCTATGAGAGTATCTTGGCTGTTGCGCTAGGTTTTTGTCCCTATCCTATTCGCCATCCATTCTGTTCCATGCTACTATTTTTATTGCTCTAACAAGGTCCCGGGCAAGGCGTGCAGGAAGGCTGCAGGTGCATCGTGGGAAATGGATGGCCTCGTCACAACTGGAGCCCCCTGTGGAGCGTGAGAGGTGTTGCCCCGAGGAGCAGTGGCAGCTGTGGAAGGTCAAAGAAGCGTGAGGAGACACAGGTGGCTCACAATGGAAAGAGACTGAGTGACACATCTGACAGACCTGACCTTCACTGCAACCGCAGACTCAGTATGCAGCTTACAGTTTTTTGTCAATCGCTTTGGCTCAATTCTCAAATGAGAAGTACATTTTTTTCAGAAAAAAATGTTCTCTGAACTTGGGTCACCTCTTTGCACAGTAAGCACAACAGCCATATATGTGGGTTAAACTGTCAAAAATATATATATACATTCAGTGACTACAATGTTCATTTACATTAACTGTTTTTTTTCCCTCAGAAACAACCACGAACAAAATCCAATTTGCCCAATTTCAAAATTTAATAAAAAAAAAGGATATACCAGGAAGATAAACCATTTTTTTAAACCATTTTTAATACCAAGGACACCTTTTCAAAGCTCTTCACAGTGAAACAGAGAAACTGTGGAACATTTTCCAGTGCTTTGGCACAAAATACATTTACTGACTACATTTTTAAGATGAACCAAAACTTTCTTTGCCTAGTGAATTTGCATATTTACATAGCCCTATGTTTTCTTTCTGTACTGTTACCCTTCAAAGTTCATGCAGCTGAACACAGGTGTTAGTGTTTTGATTTATGTTTACATTAATGTTTATTTAATTAGAATGTTGCTTTTACTTAAATCAACGTTCAAAGGAGGAATACAACAAGCAATTCATCATAAGGTGATCAAACATTGTTCAGAATATTACAAACTGGAAGGTATAGTAAAATATTGAAAGTATAGGGAAAAAAAGTTTTTATAACACCAAACCCAAATAAGATTTTGAATACTTAATTTTAATAAACAATTTGTAATTTTGTCCTGCAATGCATACATGGAGCATGTTACCTATACAGTAATTTTAACAGTACAGTATGATTAATTATAAAAAAAACAACAACATAATCCTATGCCTGTTTTTAGGTCGCTGTTTTATAAGTGACAAGTGTTTGTCGGGTGAAAGTAGGCTATTATGAATAAATGGTTAGATTTGGGACATGTATGGTATAAAGACTTTTGCTAGTTTGGATCTGAGGGTTATTACTGTGTCAAGCTGAAAAATAGGAACTGACCAAAGTATTGAGAAATATGTCCTAGCGATTCTTTACATAAAAAAATGTTTTTACACATCTACAAAAGAGTAAGTACAAATTTCTTTTTATATTTCTTTTTTTCTCAAATTGACTAACAGTATTGATCAAAAGTTGATACTTTCTTTCATCACGTGAGAAATCACATGCAAATGTATCTATTCAGTTTAAAAAAATTATGTCAGACGTGCATGTATGATCCACAATATGAAATGTTTATGATATTAGTTTTATTGGCAAACTACTAATGAAACTTTCCAATCAGCTTGAATTTTCCCTATAATATTTGCCTATGGTTAAAATCTGTTTATGAAAGCACAGTAGCATTCAGCTGGGCACATTTTGACCTGTCTGGTTTAAATAATAACCAAAAAACCCTTTTATTTAGGTGTCATTTGCAAGCAATAGAGCTGACAACTGTAATACAAAAGCATCTCTTCCAGGAGCTGAAAGCATCGCCGCCTCATAACCCACAATGTCAGAGCCAATGCAAACAAAAACAGAATGAACTCAGGCCTCGCCGTCACAGGAAACGTGAGCAAGAGAGGAAACAATTTGTCAGGGAAAATTAACGATGATAAATTATTCAGCGAATCGATGAATCGGGATAAAAAAAGATCTCTGTCTATAAGCACAGGATCCGTATCAGCAGCCTGGATACTGACAGATGCGAGCGCTGTGACAGATGAGAGCTCGGCGGTGTCTGAGGTCAAGGTCAGTGGTGGGACCGTGATGGGAAGTGCTCTATGACTTCAATCTCCCACTTTCAATGAGATATGCCATAAATCAAAGCCTGCATGAGAGGAAGGTGCAAGAACAACAGGCAGACCGAGCCGTTTTCCATGAGAAATTCATGTACTCTTAATTTATGTATAATACGGCAATTAACTCCAGTCTGAGTAAATGTCGTGCTTGGGAATGCTTCGGGAGTGTTTTATGGTTGACTGTGATGATTGTGTCACTGGTTCTTTCCCCTGGGACTGTGCTAGGGGTCAGAGGTTCAGCCTGATGATGTGTCACTCGCCTCAGCTCGTCCTGATGTGGCTCAGCGATGGATCTGATGTATGGAATTAAAATGCTGAATGAGTCAGCCGAGGCTAAACCATAGTGGGAGGATTCAAAGATGTCATACTTAAAGTGGCGGAGAGATAGAACAAGAAACAAACCCCAGTTGCGCTTGCATGGAGATATCTGTTATCTAGCCGTACTTGAAACTCAGATCTTTTGCTCTTTACGTTTTTTCTCTGTGGTGAAAATTAAATGTGATTGATTTAGTATGCAAAACTATTGATGTCCTTTTCAGAGAGGATTCACTGATCCATGGATTTATTCAGAGCGGCGCTCTTATCGGCGTGACCAATTTGAACGCTCTCCACGGTCTTAAGAGAGAGAATGAAGTGGAGGTCTGAGGATGTGCGCTGTGCACTGTGTACTCACTGCAGTCCCTCAGAGCACAGAGAATTCAGGAGATGCTTCTCTAACCGCTAGTGAAACTTAAAAACTGATGTGCTTTACAACACAGCAGGCCCAGATGATCAGCCTTTCAATACAAGCAGGACGTGTTTGTCACTATTAACAGAAAAGCTGACAAAAAAACGGCATGTCTTTAAAAATGATTTTAGATCAAAATAATGCAAAAGTAGTAAAAGGTTTAGCTGATTATTATAGCTGTGTATTATTACAGCATCTAAATGCTGTTTTTCTGCTATGATATACACAAAACAAAAATGCATAGATGAGTTGATTTCATGGATTTTTGGAGTTATATAAAATATGCCTACACTGAATTATAATCAGTCCCTATTGCCCTCTTCCCAGAATGCATTAGGATATGAATAATTAATATGGTGTATTGTTTGGCAGTTTGCAAGTTTTGTTTACTACGTTTTTGATCTTGTTGTCACTACATGGTAAATTCTTGTCTTGTGATTTCAGAATGAGTTTGATACTCTACTCAAAATGATCAGGTAAATGTCATGCTTCTTGTGTTTCGTGTAACGGGTCTTGAAGTCAGAGTGGGTGTCATTTCAAAGTATTTCAGTTTTTTTTTTCTCTATGAGATGGATATTTCTGTGACACTGTCAGTCGTTTAATTCTGCTAACATTTTGCTCTGCGTGATGTGTCATGAAACACTTTTATACTGTAGCAATCAGCAATCTTGTAAATAAAGGGAATGTGAATTCATCCTTTTAAATTGATTCTTAAGAAATCTTCTCACATGTGATTTAAATAGATCATTGTAACGTTGATGGTAAATTTCAAGTATTGGCAAGCTGACAGTTTAACATAAGAATCTATTTTATTAACTTAAATCTGTTGACAGTTTTTTTTTTTTGCAGATGTGAATCCTGGAGCAGAGGAGAATGGTGATCATGTAAACAATTTTAAGGTATTTTTCTGCATGTTTTTGTGACGGAATACTTCAAATAAGTGATGATCATCAGATCTTGTATTGCAAAAAGAGTCTTTAAGATTGTTCATGGTTTCCACAAATATATTAAACAGCACAATTGTTTTTAACATATATTGATAATAATAAGAAATGGTTTTAAGCGTCAAATCAGCATATCTAAGGGATTTCTGAAAGATCATGTGATATTGCAACCTGATCTCACGGCAATTCGTACTTATTTTACGAGGTGGCTAATTCGTACGAATTTGTACAACCTGACTCGTACAAATTCATACGATTTATTCTAAATCGGATGTATTTTACGAGATGCCAATTCGTATGAATTTGTACGAATTACCTAAACATAACCCCAACCCCAACCCTACCCATCACGTGGTTTTAGACAAATCGTATGAAATCATACGAGTGAGGTGGTACGAATTAGTACGAATTGGCACAAATTTAGCACCTCGTATGAATATGTACAAATTGCTCGTGAGATAGTGTTGGATATTGAAGACTGGAGTAATGATGCTGTAAATTCAGCTTTGCAGCACATTTGAAACTACAGTAAATTTTTAAATAGAACTGCTCAATAAATAGAATACTGTTCAAATAAATGCACCCTTAAAGCTTAAAGTGCCTCTATTATGATGCAGTGTGTAACACATAGTGAAGACATCCTGCAAAGTTTTAAATATGAAAGTGCACCATGTAATACATAAAGACACCACCATTTATAATAACCAGCAGCAAAACAAACAGCTAAAACAGTTTTGTACAGCTAAAAAAAGATGGAAACCGGAAGCTGGACCCACAGAATTCAATTTACAAATGGCTGTGCCCAAAAAGGTGGATACTACTCCCTTAAAGTATGTACTCTTTTCATGAAGAAGAAGTACACACTTTTGAGTGTGTAGTAGAACAATGGGGAAGCTTTGGGACACACTATAATATCACACAACTGCGTCTTTATCTGTCCCTGTCGCACCTGTCACTGTAAACTGGCCTGCCAATCATTTTGTCACAGCTAACATCCTCTACATTTCATTTAACTTCCTACTGTACTGGAGAGAAAGTAAGTAGCTTGTTGATCTTCCGATAGCCGGTCTTTCGTGTGGAGAACTGATCTTATTTTCTATTTAGGTAATTGATTTAGGTTGTTTGCTCATCTGCAATCTGCTATTGGATGATGTATTGCATGATAAGATGTTTATGATTTAGAACATATGTAAAACTGACATGTAAAAGACGTCAGCTAGACGTATTCTGACAGCAGATGCTTTCCAGATTAAGAGATCTTTCACAAACATCTTGCAGACGTGTGCTATCTGGGACACAGATAGAAATATGTTATGATTTTTTTTACCAGGTTAAATGTTCATAATTATTAACTCAAACCCCTTTTTGGAAACCTCTGTACCTAACCGCCGGTCACACATGTTCGCCAAGGTCTTGGTGGATAGTATAAACATTGGGACACAGGGCATGTCTCTCAAAAGAAGTCCTAAGCCATTTCATGAAGCATTAGCATACTGTTTTTTTAAACTTGCATGCATGTCAATCTGTTGTTTGGGACTCCCAAAACCAAAATATGAACCTTTCTTCAACCCATAATAGAGGCACTTTTTTTCTTATATAAATATAAAGAAAATCTTGTGCACTGTATTTAACTTAGATAGGTTAAGGTTACAGTGATGACAGACTTTAGCCATGTCAGCTTGACATTTTAAGATCTCTGAAGATGTTTAATTAAAAAACCATGCAAACTGATTCCATGAGTTCTAAGAGCATCTCATATTGTACAGATCAACCTTGAGAAGTTCTTGCAGAGCAGGCATATGGAGAGAATTGCTGCCCAAGGGCACATGTTCCCTGACTTCTTACTCCAGTTCTGCTTCTACTAGATCTAACGACCCATACATGCTTATACTGACAGCGAATGTCGACATGCGTAGCCCCTTCGTAACTGCACACCTCAGCGTCTGCTGCCCGAGGGAGTTGAGGGGAATGAAGTGTGACTGTGCCCCGTGCTTTCTTTCAAATTCATCAAAGCCTTGTGATCTCCATCTCAATGAGAGAGTTGTGAATTATAGAGCAGCAGCATCAGAGAAGCTGATTCAACTTTAATGATGTCAAGAATGCTGTGAACAAACAGCAGTGCTCCCTCGGCTCTGAGCAGAATCGCATTCTCACGTATCTCTGTCTATATTTCTCTGTCTCCTGAACTTCTAGAGGAACGGAAGAGGGACACAGAGGGTATCCCCATGGAAACCGTGTCTCCTCGTCGTGCGAGTCGCTATGCGGGATGAAAGATGGTCTCGGTCTTGATTAAAAACTGTAGGTGATGCTTCACCTGGGTCCATTGTGTTAGGAAGTCATCTTGATGGCTCCCCAGGGTTATCGCTCTTTTTCTAAATCTGACAGGTTAACACTATCAATTAGCAGCCATTGATCGGTGAACAATAACAAAGGCTGGTTGAAAGATGATGTAGCTGTTCACCTTCACCCCCGAGGCTGTACTCCGCTCATATAGCAGCACACAACAATTTGAAGCGACTCACCAAAAAGGGGAACCTCGGAGTTTTGAAACTTGCTGATGTTTCACGGATACTTACAGATTTTTGTGGTTTCTGTATTTTTTTGTTTTGTTTAGTGCTGATTTACAAGTCTTACAAAGATTTATTCTTAAGCAAGCAAGGTTTTTCTGGTCCCTTCCCCAAAAATTTACATGGGTCATTCCACTAAATGGGTGCAATCATATATATATAAATCACTTTATACTTTGTCTAGATTAGAGGACGGAAAGTTATCACAGTTGAAAAATAAATAAAAATATCAACATTAATATCTTTCTTTTTTTATGCACCATATATACACTTATATAACACTTTTTGGTGATGGGTATTACAAAACAAACTACTAACAGGAATGAAAACACTAAAATTATTGTGACTTATTATAACATGTTTTCATGTGGTTGGTTGATCTGGGTGACAAAAAATGCAACAATAATAAAGAAATAAAAAAATATGAATGTTTAAACAATATAGCCAAAATTATTAGAACAATATATTTTCACAAGCTTAAAGTGGTCACTTATTTCTGCCTATTACAATTAACAGCAAAATGAATGTTTGGAAATGTATTTCCTACTGAAACCCTACAGCAAAAAAAAGAAATATCTGACTTTTATCTGTTTTTGGCTGGTACAAAATACTAGTGTTCTAATAATTTTGGCCACCACCGTATTTAAAATATGGTAGGCCATATATAAAAGAGATAAATATATAAATTATCTTTCTAATAAGTACCCTGTAGTATCATGACCTTGCCTTGAGCGCAGGAATGGTAATGAACTGTAAAATTGTCCACCTTGTTCTCCTCAACCAGTTGCTTTTTAAGCCCCAGCTATCCCTCAAAATATACCAAAATGTCCAAGTGAATTCACACAACAATTAAGTCACTGTTTGCCAGATAAAATATTTACTAAATATGATAAAAATCATCTTTCCAAAATGGAAAGGCGCCCATTTGGTGGATGACCCCCGTGTAGTTTACCTGTGTCACCACGAGGGGGCGCAGCTTACATCTCACCCCCCCTTCTCTCTCTCTCTATCCTCCAGCGAAGCCCTTGCCAACCGCCCCTCTCTCCCTCCCTCTCCACGCTTCTCTCGCGTCGCGGAGCCACAAAGCGGACCGTCGGCGCACGGCAGAGGCACCTCGCCGCTTCAGGGTGAAGATGTACGGCGGTCTGTGCGCCCGTAAGCTGGCTCGCCGGTCGCGGTCAGCGTTAATCGCCGCGCTGACGGTGCTGCTGGTCCAAACGCTCATCGTGTGGAACTTCAGCAGTCTGGACACCGGAGAAGAGCGAAAAGACAACGGCAGAGAGAAGAGGGACCGGATCGGCATCAACAAAGCCTACAGCGAGTACCAGAAGAGCGGCTTCCAGAGGAGGCATCAGCAGCAGCCGCCGCTGGGGAAAGCGTCCAATCGACACAAACAGCAACCGGTAAGACGGCGGAATTTCCCCGTTCACCGCGCTCCATTCATTCCTCGCGGTCCGCCGTCATAACGGGCCCGTTCTCGGTCGGAAATGATGCCTGATCCCCAGACCGAGCGTTTCGGGGTGTTTCTGCGTTCAGAGACGCGGGCTGGGTGTTTTGTTTGTGTTGTGATGAGATGTAGCTCTTGTTGTCATGACTGTATTCGGCGGATGAGAAGGTGACAGTCGCGCGCGGCGCGTAAAATGCAGTTTGGCTGGGTACTTATGCATCTCGTGTGACGGATCGCTGTCTGTTAAAACTCCCATTAAGTTGTTGCCATTGCAATTGCGTTTATCGGCGGAATAGGCGTTGCTTTCAGGTTATGTTCGTGACATATTGTTGGTGAGAATGATCTCTTGATGACCTTTATGTAGAGTGAATGGATCTATAATCCCGTTTCGTCGCCGAGGATCGTGTAAAAACGTGTGTTTTATTATTAAATACGCGGTGTTTCTTCTTATCGATCAATTTTATAGTACAAATTATATAAACCTTTCGTCGTGTAAATTAAAAAATGCGTTTTATTTGATGACATAATTGAATTCAAAATATCTTGTCCACTTGCTATTCAACATGTATGTATTGTATGTCATTGTTTTAAACGATTTTTTTCTCGATTTGCCTCTTAGGTTTATACATTTTGTTTAATGGCATCTCAGTTGATTTTATTGTTCAGGAAATTTTATTCTAGTGCTATTTAATTAATATTTTTTAAATATATATATATATATATTACTATTAGGCTATAAACTGCGAGTCATATAAATTCCTTTATATGTTATATGTGACTTGATTTAACGCGATTTAAGCTAATTTTTCTAGCAGTGGCACAAAAAAGCAGCAAAGAATCACTGACACTTTACTGGCAATTTAAAATTAACATATTTTATTATTGATTTTGTGGATTCATAACATCCTTCGTTCAGTTTGAAGCTTGAAATGCTGGGTTATCCATCTGAACATGATGCTCCTGCTCCAGTCTTTGCCTGCGGCTTTGCTGACAGACCCTTCATGCCTTGCGCTGCGGACAGTGACCCGACTACATTAGGTAACATAGGGTCAGACCATTTAAAAATAGCTCTTTATAGTTAAGTTTTCTCTTTTTAAGGTGTATCATCTTCTAAAATTGAACTATTTGGTCAAAAAGCAAATGTTTTAGCTATGACACTTGTCCATGCCACTCGAGAGTAAACTAGTACGGGTCATGGTTTTTTGAGTATTGATGTTTATGTTATTCAAAAATATATGATGTGTATATATCCAGGCATCTCTCGCAGCCAGGGTGTATAAAACATTAAAGTGTTTGTAATGAATTCACACAGAATACCTTAAGCGCCCCACCTCGGTGAAAGCGCTACATCATTTTTTTTCAGATTAATTGATACTAATTATCGTGAATCATCTCATTAACATAATTCTCTCAAACATAGGTTTGCCTAATCTAATTAGAAATCTCTCTTTCATCAATAATTGTGCTTGAACAGCTTTCTCCTCATTGGAAACAAAATCATGTGTTCGTGTACAGTATATCTGGGTAATGTAAAAACACGCAGGCTGGAACAGATTTTCACTGCAGGCTAATAGTAACATCACCATTTGGCTTCCATGTGGTACGGTTCTTTTTAATTGCAGAGGTGTTAATTTAGCTTTCTAATCCAGGTGTAATGTAAACTACAGCGAGCCTGGAGCGACGTTCCATCTCATTTAGTCCCTCGCTAATATCCCCACAGACTTGTTGCTCTATCTGTGTCTAATGTGATAATTCTGTTCTTCTGTGGTCGTATTTAAGCCAGCAGTCTAAAGTGCACGTTATAATCCCTCCAGCACTAATCGACGACCGATATTCGCAGCAGTCTGCTTCTCAGACAGTTTTGCCTTCGAGTTGTCGCAGTTTGGCAGGAGTGTTAATGTCCAGTAAATGTGTGCATGTCAGCAGAGTGGCTCGATGCCATCCTGCCGCGGCAGTGAGAAGTGTGTCCGTCTTTCGGTGTCGTCTGCACTGAAATGCTCCCTGTTGAGCCCTCAGCTTGCTTGAAGCCGGCTCTGCTGCAGGAAACGGCCCTGCGCCGCTCGATTCATTCGAATGGTCGGAATAATAATAGAGCGGGTCTCGAGGTAACCCCAGAGCCGGTCACCTTTTTCTTGTAAACTCTCTGCTCTTCCGTATCTGTTCTGCTCTCGGATTTGTTTGTGGCCCTCGATGGGCTGTTTATTCTGGCAAACAGGATTGGCTGAGGATTAAAGTGGGCACCCGATTGTTTCAGCTGTTTATCTCGATCCTCGTCCTGAGACGGTGAGGTGGGAAGTCTGGGGCGAGAGTTGGAAACATGAGAGGGTTTCAGAAGATGCATCCGAACCCCCTGAAGGCTCTGAAACCTGCTTAGTCCTACAGACAGGAAATAGATGCAGATCGGTTGGATTCCGAAATGAATCTTCGTTCTTAAGGCTCGTCGCTATTGGAATTACTCGTGGCTAATTTGTTGTTTCAAGTACTTGTCACCTTGGAAAACCAAACCAATCATAAGTAGCATGGTTATATTTAGAGCAATAGCCAATAATACCTTGTGTGGCTCCCAATATTTGATTTTTCATTTTTATGCCAAAAATTATTAGGATATTGAGTAAAGATCACGTTCCATGAAGACATTTTGTAAATATTGTACTGTAAATGTTTGATTAGTAATATGCATTGCAAAGTACCTAATTCGCACAACTTTAAAGGCATTTTTCTCAGTGTTTAGATTTTTTTGCACTCTCAGACTTTGAAATGTTGTATCTCAAAGCCAAATAGTGTCCTATCTTAACAAACCACACATCAGTGGAAAGCTTATTTATGCATGTATAAATCTCAACTTCCAAAAATTTGCCCATATGACTGGGTTTGTGTTCCAGGGTCACATTTTTCTGTTCTGGCTTCCGCCGGTGCAGATAATCAGAGTCTAGTGTGTTTGTGTCTGTCTAAAAAGCATTGTGAGCCTTTGTTGTCTGGCTGGCTAGTGCTGCACTCTACCTGGCCTGTGTTGACTCAAAGAAAGCAAAACAGATGAAGGTGTGACTATTTCCTTTTTGTACTGCACTTTGTGTAACTGCCGACTGCTCTTTAATACCACAGTCACAACTCTGCCGACTCAAATTGTCTGCTCTTCAGCCTTTTTGATTAAAGAGACGTGAGACACAGATGACCTCTCACCTCTCGTGGGCCACTGCGCTGCCTTCTTAAACTTGGCATTGACCCAAGCCCACACGCAATCTGTGCCCAGCGGAAACACTGCAGGAAAATCAAATCGGCTGTTTCTCGCAAATTGGTGTTTTGTCTTGATTAACATGTTTGACAAAATCAGTGCAGAAGAGTCAGATGATTTCTTTTTTCCCACACCATTTGCGTATTCTTTGCACCTTCAGTTCTGGGTTGCTTGTTTGGCTTCTTGTGCTTACGCTTTCCTAAAACCGAAACTGGAAGTTCCATAGCTTGTGGAAACAAGGATGTTGGCTGTATGTTAAAGGAAGTGGATTAAAACCTCAGAAAAATTTTTGAGTTTCTGTAAATGGCAGAATTAGCTCATTTTCATCATCAGTCTACTTTACTTGTAACTTTTTGGGGATGATTTTGTGCCATGTAAACAAAGAATTTCCAAGCCCAAATGTAAAATCAGCCATTAAACTGGCCTGGACTCAAACTAAGCTATAAGTGGAAGTGGAATTTTCAGAATCATTTATTTGGTGGTTTGGTTCAGTGACTCTTCGATTAACTGGTCTTGAGGAGAACCTGTATAATTAGGTTGTATTTGCATTAACTTGACCCTGAAAAAACATAGTAGTATTATTACATAAAGGCCCAGTTTCACAAACAGGGCTTAGCTTAAGCCAGGACTAGGCATTAGTTAAATTAAGATATTTAAGCAACTTTTACAAAAATGCCTTATAAGAAAATATCACAGAACAATCACATGTTTGAAGATATGTCAGAGCAAGATATTTTCATCTGAGACAGTTCAAACATGCAATTTAGTCTTGTACTAACTTAAGCATTGTCTGTGAAACTGGGAGTATATGTACACAGTTGCCTACTTATTTTTATTTAAATTTTATTTTTATTTTCATTAAAATATACCTTTGAGAATCAAATCTGCCAACATGGTTAATCTGTTTGGCGAAGTCCTGTACTGTCAACTCAGTTTCCTAGCAGTGCGACTACCAGGCTGAGAGACACAGCAGCAGTAGATGCCCAGACCCAGACAGCTGTGCTACAGAGAAGTGTCATCAGCTGCTTTCAAAAGGCCACTGACAGCCATGGGAGAGATTCAGACAGACTCACTGTCAGTTCTCCCTACTCTCCTTCCCCCTTTATTCTCCGAGCAGTGTTTTAGCACATTCTCATGGCGGGTGAAAAGGGTACAGAGAGAGAGAAGGAGTGACAGCAATAGCATCTTTGCAACACAGCCAAGCTCCTTACTCCATCCACACAGAGGTCCCCAAAGGAGCTTCAACCTGGCAACATAATCCATTTTACTGTCCACAAACAAAAGAGAGAGGGAGCCCAGGACAGATTCTGTAACTCTCTCTCTCTGACTGCAGAAATCCCAGAGGGTTTGAGTGACAGGCGCTGTTGTCGGGGCTGTGGTGACAGCTGGTGAGGGCTCTCTGTGAAAGAGAGTAGCCTGCACTCTTGTCCTCTGCACTGGGCGCCACAGCGAGGGGCATCATGCCAGCTGGGCTCCACCAGCCCAAACAGGTAGCATCTCAACGGTGAATACTGTATACGATTGCCTGTTTGTTTTCAAATGATTTTAACAATAAAGGTACAGTAAATTACTTTTTCTTAAAAGTAACTTAATTTGACTCACTGTGCATTTGATTGATATTGATATTTAAAAAAGCATTTGATTGATATTTAAATTTTAAAGTTGGGCTGAATTTGGACTTTGCATGTCAACTATGCAGAGTTCAAGATATAAGGATGATAGAATTAATAAATTGTACCTTAATCAATAATTGAATTGAATTTTAAATTGAGGTCAAACTCACAATTATGGCTTATTTTTTCACAATTGGGAGCTATAAACTCACAATTCTGAGAACATATATTTTTTCCACT
Source organism: Enteromius thamalakanensis (assembly GCA_032357475.1). Taxonomy (NCBI): domain Eukaryota; kingdom Metazoa; phylum Chordata; class Actinopteri; order Cypriniformes; family Cyprinidae; genus Enteromius; species Enteromius thamalakanensis. The sequence goes on from JAUCMT010000068.1 coordinate 15,282,823, forward strand.
CCAAATTTGACTATATAATTTGCAATTTTGACTTTATACCTTCTAGTTGCAAGAAAACAAGTCAAAATTGGCAGTTGTATAATGCGACTCTGAAAAAAACAATAACCTTTTCGCAATAACCTTTTTTTTTGTTCCAAAAAGACAAAGCTTCTTCCAAAAACAAAAATTAAATCTGTTCCTAGTAAACGCATAGAACTGATTTAGTTACCAGGATAAGTATGTGTTATTGGCTTTTACCAGTTGTTATCGGGAAATCACATGCCTTGAAATGTCACAACTGATCAATCAGAACCAAGCATTTCACAGAGCCATGTAATAATTTACATATACCAAAGCCACAACAAAATCAGGCTCAACACCTTTGAGATCATTCTGAGGTTAAATGCGGATTTAAAAATAATAACAAGAAATAGCTTAATAACTATGATACTGTTTTTTTTAAATAATTAATTAGTGTATTGATGAATGTTGAATGTGGTATGAATATTCTCTGGCCATGTCCATCTATACAATCATATTCTGAATAATGAAATCATCATAATGCAGCTAAAGATAGCCTAATTTCTGAGAAACATAAATGTTTACCTAACCTCCTAAAGGGGAAAAAGTGACCGTAATAGAACATGAATCAACATAGTATTACATTGACATTGTTTGCAAAACAATGTTTTTGTCAGTAACAATGGCATTTTTTAAATCAAATACTATTGAGGTCTTTTTGCTCATGAATAGCCATGACAAGTTAGTTCCCCCACCATTAGATTACAGTACAGTACAGAAGTCATATTTTTCAGATATTCATTATTCGTTACTGGGAGAGTTTTGACAATACTAATCAATTATTACTACCAGCACACAACCCACGTATAGTATTTACCAAAACAGCATTCCCCTACAAGTAACTTGGGATAAACTTTATTTTAAGGTGTTCTTATTACAGTGTAATTATACATTCAGTTACTGAGTATCATTAATTAACTACATGCACTTACTGTTTGGTTAGGGTTAGGGTTTGGTCTATGGTTACTTGCATGTAATTCTCCATGATTTATTGTTATTATAATAGTAAGTACATGCAACGTGTAACAAGGACACATTAAAGTGCCTCAACCACTAGAGGGCCAAAAGTTACATAGTATAGATGTAACTAAAAACAAAGACTTTTAAACCTACAATCACCTTTTTCATTGGTGTTCTTATATGCTCTTTAAGAAATGTTGCTGGAAATGTCAAGTTAGTGGGTTGTTTTTGTGTGTATGCATGCCCAAATGTGTGTGTTTATGCCCCGTCTGGTGCTCCCGGTGCCTGGTGCCCATGACAGGATGTTTCCTCTTTCATACTGGTTAACGAGGGCCAGCTCCCTGTCCCATATGTGCCCCTCATTACCACCCAGTACTATCTCACACACACACACACACACACACATACACACACTCATGATACTGTCAGTACAAACCCTTTCAAGTAAAGGTTTGATCGCCATCTTATCTCTCCTCCCTCCATCCTCCAGTCACTGGTACAAAACAGACGGGCCCTGGCATTATTAATGGCCCACGGTGGTAGCGCTGCTGCTGTTGGCTGGTCAGCTGCACAGGCAGTAGTGCTGATATAAAATGCTGCTTTTTCAACAATAAAAAAAAAAAGTGATGGGGAAGAGATAACGAGAAGAAAACAAACATTTGACGAATTAACATTCAATCACTGCACGTCAAATGGAGTAGGAGAAGAAAGAAGAAGATCATAAAACCAAGGTGGATGAGTGTGGATACAGAAATGAGTAAGCAGAGAAAAGACTAACTATTTGTCATCTGAGTTTACTCTTCAATCTCATGTCAAAAACCTGCAGTGATCCACGTGGTTACGTACTGTATTATACAGTCAGTCCCTATCTAACCCTAAAAAGAAGCTTTTGAAAATGAACACAAAAATATACAGATATAGATAAATAAATACATACATAAATATTGTTTATTTTTATGTAGATTGCTCTTGTTCTCAGTGCCAGTCATATTTACCTGCAAGCTCAAAAGTTTAGATTTCATCTTTCATTTGTGAATGCAGAGCAAATTTGTATTATGCGCAAATAACTGCAGATTTCTTTATATATTTATGAAAGTTTCATAAATGAGGCCCACTGTTTAACCAAATCCAGGCCACTTTGTAAACTCACATGTCTACCACACAGCAACTAAAGATGCAGAGACTGCTTCTCCACATTGCTAGTTAGCAAGATAAATTTACCATTCAATCTTTCTAGATCAGTCCCACACAAGTTCCAGCCTCTGGGACAGGGCACAATGTGATTTAGCCAAGAAGGACATGTTCCAACATCCTTTTTATCAAATAACCATAGATCAAACAATATCTTTCAGGAAGTTTTTAAAGTCTTTCTTTAAAAACAAAACAGCATGAGAGAACATCAAATGCAAGATCTACCATGAAATTTCCACAATCAGACTGGCCTACAAATGCTCAAAAAAAACTGGATGTTTCTTTAATGAATGGTTTGTTCTTCCCTCCAAACACCTTAATCCCACTAAAACTCATTTGTTACCAATTTGCAATCCTGTATTGCCAGTCAGAAACAATCCACTTTACCAAAAGCATTATTTAAAAACCATTCATTTGTAATTTTTAATCTGTAGTCCTCTCATCTGCTCGCTCAACCTTGAAAAAACGACACCCATTTGAGCTGCACCCTTAGCAAAAAAAAAAAAACATTGGAATTTTTCAACCAGCCAAACTGTTGAATAAAACTCTTGAATAATTAGATGTACCAGATTATTTTAATAACTGGACATTTTGCATGCAAATAAAAGTCTGTTTCTCAATGCATTGGTTCAAATACATTTTCAGTCATCATTACAATCTATTCATATACAAAAACATCTAAATTTATACCTTTAATCTCAAAAACAGAGGTCAGAAGTGTGTGTTTAATTAAAGAATCTAGTTTGATCGGCACATGTGCATTAATAAACAGCATCAGATGCCTGTGTAAGGTACTGGGTGAGCGTTTGCAGCGCAAACAAATAGCTGGTTCTAGTTTGCCGTGTATAAGGTTCAGATTGATCTTGACAGCTCTTCAGGTTTCTGGGCATTAATTAGAGTGCCTGGGGCTGTGCTGTGCGAGAGAGAAAGAGAGAGAGAGAGGCCACCGCTATTCGGCTCTACACCACACGTTTCTTCTCTGCTGTAGTAATTGCTAGCAGGTGCGTTGCCACCATATGTAAGAGAGAATTCTGCCTCTCGCTCTTTTTGTGATCAGCATGTGGAAATACATACTGTTGCTATTACTGACAGATTCCAAACACCTTTCCGACTGGACTGACGCTCACACAGACCAGCGTCTCCAATAACAATCCTCTTTCTGTGACAGTACTTGAGGTACAGAGAACTAGTGATGTTCAGTGTGCTGCTCTGGAACATTCACACACACACACACACACACTTTTGCCTATCTATAGCAGTGTGCTAGGTAGTCCGTGTTTAAAATAAATAAATAAATAAATAAATAGTCAATATTTACAGAGTTTTAACAGATCGTTATAACCATTTCATTTTGTTCCTAAACACTGCTTGGAAATCATGAAATTAATGTATCTTTTCTAGTTGCCTAGTTTTAAGTTTTGTTTTTTTCATATTTTTATTTTACAGGATAGATACAAATGTAAATAATTTATATATTTATAGACTTCTTACCATTTTCTCCATTTAATTTTCCTTTGTGGTTGTAAATAATTAAATAATTCACAGATTGTAAGCAAAGATAACATACCAAAATGATTTTTTTTCCCCAGATAATATATTCTACATGTTTCTGATATTCACATTTTTACCAAATAAATTAAACTTTATGTTTAAAATAAATAAATTAATATGATTTACAGGCTGCTTACAGCTCATTATTACCATTCAAGATTCCTTTCAAAACACTGTTTGTAAATCATGAAATTAATAAAAAAAAATATTTATTTTGCTGGCAGATACAAAAAAGTGCTAATAATAATTATATAATAATTAATAGTAATAAATATTAAATGATTTGTAATATTTATAAAAACATGTTTATACAATACATATAAATATGTGTGTGTATTTATCTCTAGATGTGCAGTTGCTTGTAAGAAGTTTAAAGAAGGGGGTCCATAAATGCTAGCAAGATATTTGTCATTTTATGTATGAATGTTTTTTTTTCCAATCAAGGGCATCATTAGATCTCTCCAACGGTTAGTTGTCATATTTACTGTATCTTACATCTGTTTACAAATTTTTCCTCAAATAAATAGTGAATTAAACCCATACACACTCTCTTATGGACGGTGTACAAAGGTTACAATGTTACGAGACATATTATTTTAGACTGAGTTAGCAGGACTGTTGAACTGTTGCCTGGGGTTTTCCCACCTGAAACGGACAAATGAATTGCACAGTTTCATTACAGAGCGAGAGATGATCCAAAACTTCCTTTCTGACATAAAGACCCCATAAATGCTGTGTGCACAAAGCAGAAAAGCCCTTGCTGGTCTCCAGGATTATCTCTCCCCGATTTCAACAGAATGGAGTGCCACTGCCATTTAATTAGTGTTATATTCTTTCTTTAATATTAGTGTCTATGAGAGAAGGCTCTGAGCTTGCATTTACGGGGACAAAGTACAGAGAAATCACACCGTCTGTCAGTGAGAGAAAGAGAGAGTGTGAGAGAGAGCCAAGACCAGATGAACATGGCTGTAATTACAGGCAACAATAGCAGTCAGGCACATGTCTATAGATTCATTACATTTAACAACCCTTCCTTCACTTTCCTGCCTCTGTTCATCACGTTTCTCCACTTCTCTACACATCTTAGACCTGCCGCAAACTGTTCCTCAAGACTGCTGGCAGATGGTGTAAAAAAAAAAGTTACAAATTAATGTAGTTGTAGCGCAAATGCCAAAAAGTTACAAATTACACGTTTTTATTTTAAGGTCAATCTTTAATTAAAATTAGCTAACAACCATGTTAATATTAACTCCATTCTTGAACATTTTGTTAAAAATGTCACTGTTTAAAACCCACAAAACTGGTTTACATTTGTATTTGAACTATACCTATTGTTGTTTAGTTAATTTTAAAGGGACAGTTCATCCAAAAAGGAAAATTCTGTTATCATTTACTCACCCTCATGTTATTCCAAAGGTTAATTAATTTCTTTCTTTTGTTAAACAAAGAACAACTTTAAGGTGAGTAAATGATGACAGAATTTTCCTTTTTGCATGAACTATCACCTTAAGTAAACCCATTTTGAACATGTCTGCAACTGAATTGCGTAAGTTCACCCGAAGAATTGTGTTTTTGAGTGATACGCTCAGAGGTGTCAAAAGTACACACTTTCTTTACTAAAGGAAAGCTATAGATACCCTACCTGTGTTTAAAAAGACTCAAAGTTGAAGTATTCACTCAAATTTTTACTCAAGTTAAAGTAAAAAGTACAGGCTCTAAAACATACTTGAAGTATAAAAGTATAAAGTAACCTTGTGAAGGACAAAACCACCATTTCAGGGAAAAGTTTATTGGACTACATGTTCAAGTGCAAGCAGAGCAAAATTAAATGACATGAATACAAAAAGCTCTGTTGGCCAATCTTTTACACATACAAAAAATGTGCATG
>JAUCMT010000068.1:15290053-15335170 GCA_032357475.1 Enteromius thamalakanensis
TACAGTCTGTACAGTAGAAACACCATTACGCCTATGGAATGTCCCCATAAAACATGTAAACCCAACGTGTGTGTGTGGTTTTAGGGGATGATGGAGGTCCCATTCTCTCCTTCCCTGGAGCTGTGGCTTATCTCTCAGTGTAGAGGCGTCTGGAGCGTTCCATACGCTCTGAACTTGAGGCCAGCTGGCATGGCCGTGTGCCGCCCAGAGAGACTTGCACACACTGATGGAGACCTTGAAGAAACACACTTTCTGCTCTCTTTTTCACACAGGCACACACACATGTTATGGCCTCTTTCAGATTCTGTGCTGTTTCTGCCACCACCCATGATGCACTGCAGGGCCTGGACACACACTGGAGCATGGAGAGAAACAGAAATAAAGAGACATAGAGAATTAGAGGTCAAATGCCCTCCAGCTATGTGGCTCCTGTCTCACCCAATCAGATTCCCAGAATCGAAATTTTGTGCTATTGTGACAATGCAAACACGAGAGCATTACCACAAGCACCATACACATCCACACACGCAGGTCCACACATCTTTCTTTTTTTTATGATGGAGAGAAACTTCCATGAACATTTTTTCTTTACGTATTGAAAATTGTGTTAAATCTTTTTTTTTTTTTTTTATTCTACACAAACAAATTAGTTTTAATAAATAGTTTAAATTTGCTGACCTGCCATTGACCAGACTAACAGCCTCATGCCAGTTTTGCTGTGATAGACTAGGTTTTTTATACAGAACTACAGTGTAAGCCTACAGACGATTTAAATGTATCTTTGCATTTTAATGTAAAATAGGAGAAAAGATTACACACTTCAGCTTTCAAACTGTAATGGACGAGACTGGGATGTGCGGATCCATATGCAAGCTTTTATTAAAGAACGTGGTACAACAGACAGGGTCATAAAACGGCAGACAGGAGAGGCGAAGGCAAAACACAATAATCCAGATGAGTAGCAAAGGTCAGGTAATCAGCAAACAACAAAATCCAAAGAGCAGAGGCTAAGAGAGATATCCAAAACTAGGCAGAGATCGTTACACAGGAGAAATACACTGAAAACATGACTATAGCAACAAACCCTTTGAACAAGGGAACCATACAATACGTGGTGGGGACTAGAACATAAACGTGACCTTAACTACACAAGATAATGACATAATGATTTTACTAGGGGGAGGAGCTAATGAGTTGTCATGTGAACCAACAAGTGAGTAACTGAGCACAAACACTGAAGAACATAGACATAGAGAGAAGCACTTCAAAGTTTAAGTCCACAAAACACTAGGAAGGGAAACACTGACAGAAAACAAAACACAAACCTAGTTCCCTTAGAACAATCTGGTTTGAAACCTCAGTTTCAACACAGAACACACACAAAACCCTGCAGCAGTCTGCCTAAACCAAAGTGTGGAGAAGATAAGGAGATCGAGGGAGAGAAAGACAATACATACATGCGATTAGATTTCTGATCTGTATGAGGATCAGCCATCTTCCACAGACAGATTTAGGAAACTAGTCAATCAGAAATCCTCAAAACATGCAACTGAAGCCCAATAAATAGTGAAATAAAACCCGAAACTGATCCATCTGAAGTTGCACAGCTGGACATCACAGCTCTGACCCGTCTCACTGACCTTTCTCTTTAGCTCAAATCTACAGATTTGCAGCTGGGCTTCTGTTCTAACATCACAGAGTCAAACGAACTCAAGTAAATGCCAAAGAGTGTCTGATCCAATCCTCTTACATATACACACGTGCACAAATCAGTGGAGCGGGCAGACGGTCGCCGCCTGCATCCCGCTGAGGGGACATTAACTGCCATGCGAACTTTATTAGAGAGCCCTGCTTTAATTATCAGAAGCCTCTCAAAGCCGTGTTTGTTATTTGAGCCCAGTAAGAGAAGAAAGGATATAAGATCAGGACTGTGGTCAGACCCTTAGGGTAGAGGGCAGTCAGTCGGGTGAAATATGTGTGTGTCTGGAAGTTAAAGCCAGGTGTGCTGTAGTGTAAGTGCACGCTGTAGACTGACCCCATGAGGAAAACAGAGGGCTTCATTAAAATGAGATGCGACTGCACTGCTGCCACCAATCTTTTCCATAAGTATTTATTTTTTTAATCAGTATTATTCAGTCCTTGACTGAGGAGGGGAGGGGGGAGGGGGGTCTGTCCCAAACCATTTATTCATAATTCATTTTCTCCCCAACATTAGCAAAGGTTTAAGGACATCTGAATGTTCCAAAAAAGGTGAGGGCAGAACACCTAATAAGCACATTAATGGTTTATATATTATGGACAGTTTGTCACAAACACCATTCCAAAAATCAGCAATCAAAGGACATTCCCAAAGGCAATGAAGGAATGTGTCGATGCTATTATTGCATTTGGGACATTGGGGTGATAGTGTTTTTGGGGCGATATATAATCTCTATGTAGAATATTAAATTGCATTTCTTTAAATCTATTGCAGACTGAGATATTTAAGGTTAGTCTGATAATAGAAAGTCACGTTTTAATTTCTTACTCCACAAACTCCTGCAATCAAATCAGGTTGTCTGCTTTATACTGGTTTATCATGGAGTAAAATTTGGATATGAAGTGCTTAACTTCAGTATTCTTAAGAAAAAATATATCCAAAAAGAAATCCGAGTTATTCAGGGTGAGACTGTCATGTCTAGTATGTAGTAAATCCAAATGCATGTATTTATTAAAGGGTAAACTTACGGGACAAAACATGCAATGGTCAGAGATGAACAACAATATCAGAGATGAGGCAAGAGACAAATCTGAATACCAAGCAGAAGTCAGGCGATACACAAACAGAGTCCGTAATGGGCAGCAACAGTAATCAGAGGACGTGGAACAGGCGAGATCGGCAACGAGAAATCCAAAAACACAGTAACAACACACTCGGGGAAATGCTTACAAAAGTAGGACAAGTCATACACAATGATGAGCAGGGAACACAGGAAATTTTGGGGTATTTATTCCGGGGGTGAGGACACAGAGGTGGCGGAGAACATATCAGTAGCTATATGGAAACCCATGAGGTGGGTGGAGAACATATCAGTAACCATGACAACAAATGAGAAGGGTGGAGACAAGAGTTCATTGATATGAGTCCATGAGTGAAAACGTACAGAAACACATACACAATTCAGGGAGAGGTGGAGAACTGCATAAAGCAGTATCTCTTGTTGTCTATTGCCAATACTAACACTGTAAATGTTTGGTTTATTTCGAATGTAAATTGCCAGGGGCTCTAACGCTATGACAAATAATAGTGGGGACAAGGGGCAACACTGGTGGGTCCCCTATGAAGTGCAAACAGTCAGAAAGAATGCTGTTAGTTAATACGGCAGCTTTAGGTGACGCATAGAGCAAGAGGACATTTTTGTCATCAACATCAAGATTTTAGGACAAAATTTATTTAAATATAAAATTTTTACACTTTAAAAAAACTAATTTAAGTAAAAAATTTTTTTTATAATTTTTGGACATTGTTTTGAAAAAGTATTAAGTTTTATTATATCATAAAAGCAGCATGCAAAAAATATGATCTAAAATAATGATAGCTAGAAATTGTAAAAAAATTATCATTTAAAAAAAGTCATATTCATAATTCATTTGTGCAGTATATTTTTTAGCTTATGAGAGTATCATTGTTTTAGCAATATAATGGTAAAAACAGTTGTGAGTAAAGTCTTGCTATTTGTGTTGCACATGAGGTTGCTGATGAAATTGAATTTTAAATTCAGTTGAGGTTCTGTTTAATTTAAGATGTTGCCTGTGTAGAGCTTCTTTCCTTTTATTCTTCCCTTCAAACCATATTTTTTGGCAGACCTTTCCAGTAAGAGAGAGAGAGTCTATTTTGTAAACCATCCGTAAGCTTGAATTCAATTATGCTGCCAAAAAAATTGCCAAAAAGCCTGAACAAACAAAAACTATTCTCTCTCTCCTCTAAAAACATGTCTAGCACGAGTCAGCACCCCCAGTTATCCACAGCAGCATGTGTCATTGAAACACAAGGATTTATGATTGCATGTTTAATTGATTTAATACAGAAAATTAGGGAGGAAAGCTGCTTATGCTCTTCCGCTATCTGCTCCAGGGGGGAAAATAAATAAATAAATACTGTCCCAAATAATTACAGCTGCTGTTTGGTAACACCCCCCCCCCCCCCCCCACACACACACACTTCAACCCCATTCCAGTGACAATTATGCAGAGGCCCAAAATACCAGGCCTTGTAACAGGATTAACTCTGTATGTTTAAGAGGTTGAGGAAATAATTAGTCTTATTGCTGATAACAGTAATCAGGTTAACGGCCATGTCTCATTATAGGCTCTGGTCCTGGTATTCACTCTACTATTGTCCTTCCTTACTTCCATCCTTCTCTCTCTCTTTCTCTCACTCTCAGTAGACACTTGATATTTTGTGTGTATATGCGTAAGTACAGAACATGCTGATGACCATTTTCTGTTGGGATATCCTGGTTTCTCATAGCGTCCTTAAAGAATCCCATCATTCATAGCACCGATGTTGGAAAGTTGCAAAACAAAATAATTATTATTATTATATAAATGCTTAATTTTGCCATTCATTAAGCTCATATTACAGTTAGTAGGAGTTTTTAAATGGGCCACTAATAATGAATGCAGCACTGCCTTGAAAGTAACCGAAGTACAACTTAAAAGCAAAGCTGTAGGAATACATTAGCTTAACGTCACGTTCTGTGTAGCTGAGCATGTTTGTTGCCCTTTCCACCTTGCCGCTTTCTTTTTCCTCAGATCAATAAGCAGAGACAAGCATGGGTCTGCAATCTGCTTTAAATTAGATAAAATATTCTTTCAAGTGACTGTTAAATTGATCTTTTTAGCAAACACTCGGCTGAGAGCGGGGGAAAAAAGCCGTCAGCGCGAGTTGTTATTGAAATAGGCAGCGAAATGTATTCGGGACAGACGATTCCAATCTATTCTTGTCTGCTTCAGACATTGATGCGTGTGGAACCGAATAATATCGAGCACTGGAATATCTGTAAACAAACTGTCAAAGTAGGAGAAAGGCACGTAGTGAGATAATCATTTTAATATATTCTCGCAAAAGAAAGCTAGAGATTGCTGTTGTGGATATCCAGTTTGGGCTTTTTAGTAAGCAGGAAGGCTTTAGATGAAAACCTAGTCTAATTTGAGAGGAGGTGAATTAAATCTGTAGTTGCATTAATGGTGTTTCAACAGGATGTGGGCAAATCCAATCAAATCTCTGTAATCCGGTTTGCCTGGGTGAGGCTGGCACCTCTGGGATTTGCTTTAAAATCTCTTGCCCATCAATGTGCCACACAGCTGGTCTTAAATCACAGCAGATGGACCGAACGTGTTTTTCCTGCAGGATTACACATATGCTTATTACATGTAGGGTCATTTTAAAAAAATGCTTTCCTGTTCTGCTTTCGATCAATTAATTAAATAAAGCAGATTGTTTATTTTCAGATGCAACAGGCACAAGCTTTTTCCTTCCATTTCTTTCTATCCACCTTCTCAGGCTTTCAAACTGCATTTCAGTAGGCTTACTATTTTCTTTTCTTTAATTTCTGCACTCCATCATTGTTCTGACTGTCTGAGTCTGGGCACAGAAAGCCTCCAGCCCCAGGATGTCACTCACTCTTTAGGGTGAGAAATAGGCGTGAAGCTGGAGGTTAATATCCATGACTGGGAGATGAGAGATCTGCTGTGGCTGAACAGGACAGAGAGGCTCCACAGACTGACAGGAGCAGCATAAAAGCTCCTCACCTTCCTGCAGAGGGGCGAATCCAGGCCAGGAGGGCAGTAGACGAATGCTAATGCACCGTGACAGTCCTCTGTGTCCGTTGCTGCCCCATGATGCCCTGTGAGACTGAAGACAAGACGACGGAATGATTTTGTCAAACCCCATTTGAAGAGACCATGGGAATCCCAAAGACGTTTTATGGGATAAGCCAATATCATCATCATGTAGTACTGTAGTGTGGAATGGAGTATGGAGAGAGATTAGTTGTTCCTACCAGGATTGGAAAAATGGGCTCTCTTTCAATTCATGAGTGTGAATTTGAATTAGCCAAAGACCACAGAATCCTGTATTGGAAAACGTATCAACACGAATAAAAAGAATTTCAACCTTAATAGTGCATTCTTGGAGATGATCTATCTATCTATCTGTCATCTATCTACCCCTCTATTCATCTGTTTATTTGATCTGTCTGTCTCATCCATCCATCCGTCATTATTTACTATTCCTATGCAAATTTGAATAGCAGTTTAATATCCTGTTTACTAGTTAATACCAAATTCAACTCAAATTCATTAAACATGGGAAATCCTTAAGGTGCGACAAAATGCTTATTATAAATTCCTCTGCAGTATAAATTCAACTTTGTTCATTTTTAAGTATATATACATGCTAAGAAATAATGCTTAGATCAGTTTGGACCAGCTTAAACTCTTAACTGTTCTTTCTGGTTTTTGTTGTAGGTAGATGAGCTGTGAGTTGACCAGCTAAAAGAAGCTTTTAAATTGTACTGGTATTAAGATGGTTAAAAATGCTATTTAAACTGGTTACCAGCTAAACCAGTGAAGCTTTGGTTTTTTTCAGGAGGCATTAGTGCAGGGCAGTGAAGCATTCTGCCATCATTGAGTAGTAAGCCGTATCCTATCTCCAGCTCTATCATCTCTCTCCTCCCTCCCTTGGTAAATTTCTGCCTCCTCCTCCAGGGTCATTACCTGTTTGTAACCTCAGTGTCAGTGAGGGAATATGCTGATGGTGTTTAGAGTCAACCCCACTTAGCCTTGCTCCAGTACCGCCATGCTCCGCAATATCGATAATGAGAACACAAAAAAGGTTTTGCCCTCGGTTTAATTAAAAGAATTAAAGACCTTGTTTCTACTTTGTAGCTGTGTCTGGCAGATCAATTCTCACCTGAATTGTTTCTGGGTGCTGACTAATTGTTTCACGCAGTAATGGCCGGATCAAAGGGCCTCTGCCTTAATTGGTAGAACAGAGAATGAGACAGATAGCTGCATTAGAGGAAACAAAAGCAATTGTAGTCATCAGAGAGGCCTAGCACGATTGTGGTGAGCCAGACAAATGATAAAGTGTGGTAAACCTGCCTTTTGTGTCACTTATATGAATAATGTAGTGGAAGGGTATGTGTGTGTATATATATATATATATATATATTTAAGAAAGTATTTAGAAAGTTTTGGGGAAACTTTTGGAAGTTAGCATTAGTTTGACTGACACTAGCAGATTCAAAGTACGATGATGAGTGTTAGCATGGCATAATCAAGTAAATGTCCTTGATGCAAATGGTGAGTGTCGTGGAGCTTGATTGGTGATGTTACCTGCCACTGGTAAGATGGTGGTAATCTCTCTCCACTTTATGTCTAAAGCGCTATTGATCCCCTCTGCAATCATGCTAGAGAAACACTTGGCGTATTCATTATTGAATCCACCAGCCTCTGCAAAAGCAGGATGAGTGTGTTTAATGAAAGGAAACAAAGGCAGACGGGTGCAGAGCACACTTGCCAATCACCATACTGTGTGATGAATAAGCAGAGAAAGGAATAGACAGAGTTGAGGAGAATTAGCTCTTCAGAGTTGTTCCGTGGGGCGAAGTGGCTGATGCAAGCCCACTGGCTCCTCCTGAAATCCTCCTCAGGCCCAGACCCAGACCCTGGGCTGAAGTGAAAGCTTCCCCCTTAGTTTGATGCATCCCGCTCCATATAGAAAAATCCCTCCCTCCCTCCCTCCCTCCCTCCTTCCCTCCCCAGCACATGGTCTCCTCTCGCTGGTGAATCACTCGCTCTTCCTGCTGGTTTTTGCTATTATTCAAAGCTTGTTGTGCTGCCAGTGCTCCCGAAGGCAAACCCACATCAATCCTGACTAATCCCGCTCTCTGTAGAATGAAGATAAATAACACGCTGCTCTCTCTCCCCCCTTTAATACATGTTAAATGAAGTGTGCCGTCTGCGAGTTTTTTTTTCTGGCAAAAGTTAAAGGCCTAATACATTTATTCTTTAAATGATAGGCAAATTCATTCCCCTTGCTGGAAGAATATGTAGAGCAGGTGAGCAATACTGTAAAGTTCAATTTGCTATTAGCATTGGAAGTTTTTTTTTTTGTAAACAAACAATTTAGCCATGAAGGAGAACCAAGCGTTTTCTAAATCCTTCTATTATTAGAGAATTTGCAGGGTTATTTATTTATTTAATAGATTATATTCATTCATTTACATATTTTTTACTTTTTTTTTTTCAAATACATTTAATAATTAACTTCCCCTTATATTATCTCAAATGATCTATGATCTAGCTTTGGAAATTAACTGTGATTAATTTGATTAGATACGTCATGTAACGTTTAATCGATTGGCAGCCCTAATATTTAAGGAATTAAAAAGTTTTGCAGGGATAATTTAGAGGCCGTAAACAAGTGGAGGTTAATTTAATCATCACATTGCTTTTTATTAAAACTCTAGGATCCTTGATGGAGGTGTTCAATATGGGCTCATTGCAGGCACCCTAGAGACCTTTTCTATAGCATTACTCTTGTTTCCGTCTCCCACTTTGTACTCCATCCTTTGCTTATTTTATTTTCTCATCGTCACAGTATGTTTCTGAAGCTGTCAGCTTCTGTTGAATGCATTAGTTTGGCTCACTTTGGAAATAATACAAGACCATTTAATCAAGTACATTTAGACATGAATATTTGAGATAATAGACACATAATAGGCCTTTGTCAAAGTAGACAGCATATTTGATTTGATGTAAATGAAGACAAAACAGTGAGACATTCCTGTACACTCAGTATTTGGTATTGTAGTTTACATGAATGAAGATCATTAGGTTAGTGAATGATTAAAATGATGGCTTTTTACAAATCAAGACAATGCATTCTGGACAATATGAGGTTGGTATGCTTTCATTTTGTGCGTTAAATGAACTGTTCACCAGTCCCTCAGAGAAGGGAGAAAAGAGAACGAGATTCAGATATTGACAAAAAGGTATGAGGTTGAAACATTATTCAAGGCGACTTGCCCATGCAGGTGTTTCAAAATAAAGATGCTGTGGTGTGATAGCACCTCCACATGATTCACAAATGTGTGACTTCATTGACCTCTCTAATATCCATTCACACAGAAATTGAGATGTACCCTGGATAGCCAGTAGGATAGCATTAATGCCACCTATTAGTAAGGATGTCGTTAATGTGGCAAGTGGCCAGTTCCAGGAAGAAGCTTCATTAGCATAATTGCTGTCTCTCTGCTTCTCATTATTGACACAAACACACTTCCTCTGTCTCTTCTTCTTCTTTTTCATCCACTTCCCTCAATTGATGTCCTGCTCAAATAGTGCATAACTAAACGTTCTAACCTTGCTTCTGGAAGGATTCATAAATATTTTTTAAATGGGTGTTTTTTTTAACTTTTATGTCCCAGGGGTTGACTTTTATTTAAAGCTATATACTGCTTTTCTCATTCTTATTTATATGAAGGTCACATTGCAACTGTCAGTTTTTACCATGCTTTCTACTTTTAGATCCACTTTATGTTTATATATAATATATATAATATATAGTCAAAGCTTGAAAACTATATTTCAAGAGAGAATTCTTAATATGAGAGTTATGACTGTCAGAAAAACAAAGCTGTAAATTGTGGAATTTCTAGTTCACTTGTGTTTTGTGTGCCATTTTAACATGTGACATGAATGTTGTATTGTATTCCTAGCTATTTTGTGTGTGAGTTCATATGTGTGAGTGTGTGTGTGCGCGCACTCTGAGTCACAGTCATGTGCGTGTGAGCTGGATGAGATAGACCTCACGACACGGCAGCAGGTTCTAGTTAGATTACACACTATAATTGGCTCATCACCCACGTTTATGTAACCGGCACACAGCAAATGACTCTAGTTGTTGGAACAGTGCATGGAATACAAAGGATTAATTACAGCTTACATTAGTTAGACTGTATATTGTGTATATTGCCATATTTTATGTAGTTAGTTGCTTAAAATAAACAGACAAATGCGAAAAATCATTTCACAAATCATTTTAAAAGTTTCCGAATTGCTATTGAAAGAGTATTATACTCTATTATTATACTCTTAAAAAGTTCAAAATAGGGGGATGGGGATAATTTGGGTTCCTCAAAGAACCTTTCAGGGAAAAGTTCCCTAAAATATGTATTTTTTTTCTTAGTTTGAAGAACATTTCAGTAATTTAAGAATCTTTTCCATGGATATAAAAGGTAGAAATGGACAGGTTTGAAAATGAGAGAGAGCTCACAAAAAGGCAAAGCAACAAGTGAAGACCGTCTCTGCTGCATCTTCTTTTTCCTCCCCTACTCCAAGACCTCCATTACCCATCCGCTTTCTCCAGAGACATTTTTCCACACCATCTATCATTTCATGAAAACGTGTAGCCTGTGGACAACTTTTTGAAGTCTTTGTTTTAAGAGAAACTTTGTGTCTTGCTGTTTCCCTGTAGCATCTCAGAGGCTAGACAGCTTCAGTCAGAGCGTAAGAGGAGAAAAGAGCAGAGGAGTGCGGTAAACAACTTTATCACTGGAAATCCGATTGGAGAGCTGGTGTGAGTGGTTGCTTCTTATCTAGCTGCCTCCCAGCAGTGAGATCCTTTAAACAAGCGAAGGGGGACTCTGGCTTTCGATTAGAGCCTCACCAGGACTTGAATTTCATAAAGCTCTGCAGTTTTTGTCAGATATCTCGGAGCCAGTGAGAGGAATGTAAAGAAGTAGTGAGTGGTTAAGGAACAGGGGGGGAGAAGAAACGGATGCATTAGGGAGCGGAGAAGAGGTGACTGAGGCAGAGATGGAGGTTTCCATAATCATCCTTCAGATCCAAGAGTGAGAACTCAACACCAGCATCTAATCCCCAGCAAGTCTCCACAGGCCAAGAATTATCGAAGTCACACTTCATGCACTTATAAGAGAATGAAACAAGGAAGAGAGTGAAACCGACTCAGAAATATGAGGTAGACATTGACGACTGCTTGTTTCCCATGATTCTGTTCTCCTGTGGGAAAGGAAGCAATTGTGGTTGCTCAATGAGATTACGCCAGATTCTCACAGTCATTGTTCGCCGTCTCTTTGCAAGTTGTCCGCTTTTTGAAATCGCCATCCCTCCCCAAACACACAGACGGCTTAGCGTTCTTTATTTACCCCATTTTGGTAGCCATTTATACAAACAAAAAGACAAATCTTCCGCTTTGATCGCTGAGCCATGTCTTTGCTCTGCAGGGATGCAGATTGAGCCACGTTGTGTGAGGGGGGTTGGGTACAGTCTTTTATATTCTATTATAGTATTCATTCATATTTTGAAGTAGATTTTTTTTTAAAATATATTTTCAATTTTATTTTTAACTTTAGGATAAGTTTTGTCGTATTTTTTTGTTATTTTATGATAAATCTGTGCAGCTTTAATTCAGTATTTAATAACATATCTTGTTTTTGAGTTTAGGTTTTTCTTTAAATATATATTTATTTTTATTGATTTCAGATTTATTTGAATTATTTAAATTTTTTAACTTAAAAATATTTTATTTTAGATTTAGGTTTAGTAATTTTAGTAGTTCAACCCATTTAATTTTAATTAAGGTTTTCATATGCGTTTTATTTTTGTTCATTTTATATTTTACATTTTTTTAAGGTTTACTTAAATATTGATTTTAATTTCAGTTTTAAGTTTAGTAATTAACTGTTAAGGCAACATTTCTAGTTTTTAATCGAATATGTTTATTTAGTTTACTTTGTGTTATTTCAGCCTTATTTATATGATTGAAATTTACTTTTATAGTTGTAGGTTAACAACAACAACAATGGTTGGGTGCATGTGTTTGTTTTGGTACGTGGGCAAACCCCCCCCATCAGACGGTCAGACGGGTCAATCCCGAACCTAATTTGTGGCGCAGCTGTAGGTACCTTTCATCTCCCAAACGCGAATGGTTCTGTTTTCACTCCATCTTTTAGTGTTTGAAAACATTGCCATTCATGTGCCCATGTGTGCGTTTGCTTTTTGTAGACTAGCCCAGCGGGTCTGCCAGGGTCCCATCCAGCCCTGTGTGCCACTTCTTCACAGAGTCACTTGAGTGGAAAATCTAGACGTGGAGGGGCATTTCACCTGAATGGGACATGGGAATGTTGGCTGTGGAGCTCCGTGATTTCCCTGCAGGGATTCCAGGGGCCGGATGAATGGCTGGAAGTTTTTTTAGGTTTTGCCTCTAAGCTCGACCAAACCAGCATACGCTGACTCGTTCCAGAGCGGCACTTCTCCATACAAAGCAAAGAGGGTAGCCTCAACAGGGGTTAACGACAAATACAAGCACATTCAGCCTTGAGGAAATGAGCTTTCTTGAAAGCACACAAGCCCTCCTTTGGTTTCTGAGGGCTTTAGGTCATTATCTGTGTCTATAATTGCCTTCGTTAAAATGCAATGATGTATTGGCTCAAATCCTGCACTTTACATGTTTTCCATCATTTTTATTCTTGTAGGGCGCTATGCATGAGTGACGGAAGGATACACTTGTTTGTTCTCATCCCGTTGGAGCGTCATAAATCTAGCCAGACACATGATACGCTAATGAATAATGAAGAGCAAATCTCTCGCTCTCTTTTTTTAGTCTCTCTCTCTCTCTTCTGTTGTTGTCTATGGAGACGCAGAGGCCTGAAATGCACATTTTAACAAAGAACAGCAATTATGCTCCTCATTTGCATGACTTAACATGCATTTGCATGTGCTTGTGCAGAACGCTTTGTGTATGGCCTGTGTTTAACACGGCAGAACGTGGAGCCGTTAACAAGCTTTATCCAGAGACCGAGCCTAATGGACGACAGCCCTGCTGGAAGTTTAATGAATCTTTGCTTACAAATGTAGTGAGAGGTGGATGGACAGATGGAGTGACTACATAGTCTACACAACTAATGTGAATGCAACAGTTTCAGCTGCCTATTATCGGTACTATATGTTTATACAATTTTTTTTCTTTTTCTGTATCAGTTGATGAAATCGTTTGATATTCAACAAATTAATAAATGCTTCCTATAATTTGACATTTAGATTATACATTTGTTGTCATTTAACACTCATAGAAAATGCATCTTTAAAAAAATATATACTATTAAATTGTAGCCTCCAGCAAATCTTAGTATGAATATAAATTTTTGTACTGTCCTATATTCAATTTCTTTTATCATGTAAAACAATGATTTTAAAATTCTCAAATTAAATTAATTATTGTTTTTTTTTTTGTCCTCATTTATAAACATAGCTGAGTGATAATGTCTTGTATAATTCATGGGATGTTCAAGGAGTTCCTCATTGTCCATTTACTCCAAACCTGAGTAGATCCAGTACCCTTCCTGTGGAAAATATCCCCTTTTTTCTTTAGGTTTCATGATATCGATTATTGAAACCACACACACACAGTATCTCTAATTGTAGCTTTTTTAAAGAATTTTCTTGGCAAAAATTATAAATATGATATGAGCCCTCGCATCAATTTTTCAGGGCTTTATTTTTTAATGCTGAACAAAAGTTTTCAGATATTCATAATTTAAGTGACAGTTTCCATGTTTAAGATTGGTCTTTTTCCACAGAGCTTATGAAATCTGGATCTGAGACGTTTGCTTGATGATGGAAACCACATTGAAAATAGTATTTATTCAGGGACCCGTTATTGTAAATGTGAGGACTGGTGAATTATTAAGAGTGTGTCCTGAGGGTGCAATGTGAAAAATGGGAAGTACTATACACTAACTTCTTGAGTCTCTCTGTCTCCGTTTCTCATATGTCTTTTTTGAGGTGGTTTATTGGGCTCAAAAACAGCTGTATTATTACATGTGGTTTGGAATATTAAGCTCAACAAGAATCTATCTGTGTTTTTCCTTTAATCGTTTCTCAGCTCGCTTTATCTTTGCCATTCGTTGTTTAAGTGCTCCACATGGACTGAGTCTTCTCTTCCATCACACCTGTCTTACTTTACAAAGGAAATGAAGCTCCCTGAAGAAAAGATTGATTTATTTGTCTGAATAAGCTGCAGGTACTGACTGTCGTACCCACAGGAGTATTTAAGTGCATCCGATGAGACTATTTCGCAAGCACATTGAGCTTACTGCATGACATTTCTTATTGTTAACGTGGAGCTTTTTGATGATATACACTGTAAATATATATCCCAGCGGAGCTTTTTATTGCTCAGATGTTGCTCTTTCAGAGCACGAGGTATCTGTTCAGTTAGGCTTTGTTCTGTTTCTTTTAAAACTATGTTTCATCAAATTAGTGAAGGCAAATTTATTTATATAGTGCTTTGCACAATATACAATACATACAGTAGATCCAGAGCTGCTTTAAGGACATTTATGATATTAGTGTTTATAATTAATGTCTTGATAACCTAGAGTGTATTTAGCAGATTAGAGTTGGGCGATAATGTAGTTTAAATAGTTTGCAACGACACAAGCAATCGGACAGTTTAGATGTGCTATATTTTATATTACCATACATACTGTACTTATACTGGTACTTAAATATCCAACTTTAAAATGTACTTTAGAATTAATTACAAAATTAAAGTTCAACTTGGTCTTTATTGTTTATCTGGGAAAAATGTGGCAATTATTGACTAGAATTCTTGAGTAGTTTTATGGATTTATATAGATATTTTAATACAGAAAAGAATTTATTTAGAAGTATTTGATTACTTTTTGAGAACTGAGACTTTGTTGTCTGGGCAAATTGTAGAAAATATCAGAAATTATAATTTTTTTTCTCAAAAACCTGATGAGAACTGTGAGATTGTTTGAGTCTCTTTGTTGTATGATCTTATTGGTGAGTTTTATTTACTCAAGAGGATGCATATAGAGAGAATCTGTTTTGCTTTGATAACATATGGAAAGTAATGCGTCTTGCTAAACACCAGTAGCGACAGGGCAGTCAGCCTTTGTACATTTGGTCCATTCTAATGAAGGAGCAGGAACAGCAAATGGAGCAGGAGACTTGCAGGTCGTAGTTAGTAAAGTCACCTCTAGATGTATTGCGAGAGGGAGACGGAGCAGATCTCATCGGTGGAGGGGTGCCGGCAGTTCTACTAACAGCAACTTGAAAATGTTTCCCATAGTCCCCTCTCCAGTGAAGCCTGTCAGACTCCACCAAGGTAATTGAGTTTCTGCAGAGGCGAAATGAAACTGAAGTTTCAGCAGGAGCATCAAAGGGAAAGGCGCTGCTTGTGGTTTGTCTACTCCTCACAGCCCAAGCGATCGATTTAATTCCTTGTAGTAAAGGGGAGTGCAAAAAGATAGATCCAGGATCAGGTATCTCATAGATCCAGCAGAGTTCTGCAGAGCACCTCTATGTCATGTGGGAAAAAATACCTTGAAGTTTGAGATGATGTATGTGAGCAACCTTAAACTAAAAGGGCCTCTCGTCGGAGGGCACAGGCCTTTGATCACATATTAATGGTGTGTTGTGGTAAACAGATGCCCTTGCTATACCGCTTTAACCCAGTGCTTTTCAAAGTGTGGGGTGCACACCCTAAAGCAGTGCCACTGTCCTTTTGTTTATTTTAGTATGTTATAAATCCCCTCGTTAATGCACACACAGCACCCCATATTGACCAAAAAAAAACAGGGAAATGTTGGTATTTTTGTAGATTTATAAAAAAGAAAAACTGAAATATCACATGCTCCTAAGTATTCAGACCCTTTGCTGTGACGCTCATAAATTTAACTCAGGTGCTGTCCATTTCCTCTGATCATCCTTGAGATGGTTCTACATCTTCATTTGAGTCCAGCTGTGCTTGATTATACTGATTGGACTTGATTAGGAAAGCCACACACCTGTCTATATAAGACCTTACAGCTCACAATGCATGTGCAAGACATTTACTGAATTGTAACAGCATTTATAGATAATTCCAAATTCAGTCTATCCTTTTAACAGAAAAAAAGGAAAGAAACAAAATGACGTTAAAACAAAAATAACACTGTACAAAGTGCTTTTGTTATCAGTAGCACAATAATAAAGCAATTTTGTGCATTAATAAATAGAACCAGACTGATGCTTATCATTCATATTTTGTTAATAATGTGATCTAATTTGACATGCCCTGAAAAACCTGAAAAATACAGGCCCGGCTTCACAAACAGGGCTTAGCTTAAGCCAGGACTAGGCGTTAGTTAAATTAAGATATTTAAGCAACTTTAACAAAAATGCATAATAAGAACATATTGCAGGTGTGCATCTTAACACAGAACAATGACACAGACATGTTTTAGGATTTGTCAGAGCAAGATATTTTCATCAGAGACAGCTCAAACATGCAATTTAGTCTGGGACTAGCTTAAGCCTTGTCTGTGAAACTGGGGAACAGATTCATAGTCTGTCATAAATTCAAATAATTAACAGAATTTTTAAATATTTGTAATTACAGTACATGTATTTCAAGGACTGCATTTTCCTCAATAAAAGAAAAAAACTGTTCACAAGTTACACATTAAACATGTTGTTTTATGCTGTGGTTTTGGTGCATTCAGATAATTTACTTTGTCCCTTTTAAGTTATCTGCTGCATTTTGAGGTAAAGAGTTGTTGGGGAACCATTTTTTTTTGGCCAATTTTTAATTATTCAAAAGATGCATATAATACTGGCCATAACAAGATGATATAAAAAAATGATATCACAAATCAGTTTAACATGACAGATGAGAAATTAGTCCATGACTGAGATTTTACATCTCGGTCAGTAGTAGATAATGAAGTAGATAATGATTGTTTACAGTCCATCATGTTACCGCTCAAAATAAACACCAACATTTTCCCCCTGTTGTCCGGCCAGCTGTGTCGTTCCCAGTCACGCAGCTAATTATCTTAGCAGAAACTCTAGTGGATACATTGTCTTTCTCTCGCTCTTTTCCTGTTATTGAGTTGTTCCATCCTCTCCTCTCCTGTGTTTGCCGTGCAGTGCTGACTCACACTCCGTCAGTATGCCTGAGTGCTTACAGGCCATCTCTCTGTCTCCGTTGCCTCTCTCTCCTCATCTCCTTCTTTGTCTCTCTCTCTCAAAATTTGATCCAGGCTGGTCGTTGTTTTGCTTGATCATCAGAAGTTGCCCCAGGGCACTCGTTTGCCCCAGCATCAGTTGGACAGCTGCCCTGTTAGCATTTCCTCCTCTCCATTAGCTCTTAAACAGGGAGGGAAGTATGTCTGAGACCTTGTAAAGATTGATGACGGCGAACCGTTAAAGTTGCGCCATGTTGTTGTTGCATGGCTTTCGAAGGCTAGAGGCGAATATTTGTTCGTGAGGCTACCTTCATTCCAGAAGAGAAGACCAAACAGAGCACTTTCATCTCTTTCTCTCTCTCTGACTGTTACGTAATGAACCGAGCCAACACCTATTGATTTGTTTCTCCGTGTTAAGCTGATGGTTATCAGAAACAATTCCATGATGTGCTCTCTTTATAAGCGGGCTCGGTCCCGTTGCCTCACCAATGACTTCATCTAGTAAAAACGAAAGCAAGCGTTAGGGACGATTTTATAGTTTACACGGAGCAGCGTGATAAAGACTTTCTTTTCCTGGCGCAGCCACCGTCGTCAAAATGCTTTCAAGAGGCTGAATGTCTATTGTGTTAGGGTAGAATATTTTGCTAGCTGTGCTTTATGTCCTTTGTAAACATGTCCATATAAAGTGAGCTAATTGTTATGTAAGGTTGACAGCACAATAGTGGCCTGTCACAGATATTGGAAAAACAGCAAATTGGTGCACCGTAATGCTACCATTAACATAACTGTGGTCGGTCGCTATTCTTACTTGGCTAAGTATGCCGCTACAGGCCCTTAATTCCATCTCACCAATGTCATTGTTGGCATCTATTTGTTATCGCTCATTGTGTGGAAATGGAAGGGGATGGGGCTTAAGGATGCTTGGTGAGTAGCGGGCGGGGTGATGGAGAGGCGTTTGTGTATTGGCTTTCTTTTGGAAAACGTGTGCGGTCATGTTTTGATGAATTCTGCAGAATATTAGGGGTGAACTGACATTAAAAAATGACTTCTATAATGAGTGTATGAACAACATATATATTCTATAACATTTTGTCAATTTATTTTTAAAGCTATGGGCTTTAATTACTTATTCTATGAATGTACATTATAAATTATGAATATTTATTTGTCTGCTATGTTATAAAGATGTGCTAAATTATGAAATAATTAGTTTGTGACCAAGGTAATCTGAATGTGAATATAAAGAACACAGCCATGAACTATGCAAATGAAAAGTCGACTGATGGATATATTAAAAAAAATCGATATGTAATTTAGGCTGACAGCCAATATGGAACTGATATATTTCAAGTCCTATAGTAAAAACAGCTTAACTGGTGAAATACACCGCTGCTATACAAACACGAGTACATGTATTAATGCTGTATGTGTTAAGTTGATGACTGAAGAAGACGGCTGTTGAGCAGGAGCCGTGGAGGCTGCAGATGAAGAGAGGGGTTGTGTATTCATGTGAATGCGTTCAGTGTGAGCGGTGGAAAGGGTGTGTGTGACTGCGAGTGTCGAGGTGTGTCAGTGTGACTCTGTAACCGTGTGTTAGTCGCATGAATGAGGCTTGTGTTACAGCTACGGCCAAAGGAAAATGAAGTCCGCTTTCTCCATCCAGAAAGGTAGTGCTCCTGACTGTCTTTTTTGTCTGTGTGCTTTATTAGCATGACAAATAATTGCACACGCTTTTGCAGCTGAGTAGCATAGGGCAAATATTGCAAAAAACAAATATACATAATCAATTTAACATATTCCATTAAGATTAATTAACATTTCATTATGGATATTCAGAATTTATCCTATTTTACTCATTTATTCTAATCTAGTTTTTGTTATTTCTGTGGCTCAGATTTCGCTCTTTAAATTGGATTGAATTGTTTAAAAGATTCTTTATGAACAAAGTTTGTTTGATTTATTGCAAACCTCCCCTAATTTATACATAAGTGTAAAACTTGCTTAAAGTTGACGTAATAACACACTGAAATGTAATATTGTAAATCTCTAAATGAATATCCATTTTTCATTATGTCCAATTTAGTGCCATGATACCTAAATACATTTTTTGATTGGTTTTTAGTTTTTATGATTCATTTATTTATTAATATTAATAATTCATTTATTAATAACGTTGGCCTTTTTTTTTTTTTTTTACAGTTCAGCTTTATTTTCAGATATATATAGGTTTGTTTTGATGATCGAATTCAAGATAGATGAAGATCAAACTGATTTTTGTCAATTTCTTTAAAAAATATTAAATAAATTAGTAAAATCAATGTTCAATATTCAGCAGAATTATCTCTTTCTGTTTCCCCCAGTAGCACTCCCACACATCCAACTCTATTCACACACATGGCATACAAAGCTATGCACTACACACACACTCAACTAGAGAAGATCAGCTTTAGTCAAACAGGTTAAAGGGTCTCAATACACAAGCTCTGCGAGTTATGTCTGTCGGTCTCTCTCTCTGTCTCCTCTCTGAATAGGTCTCTGTCAGTTTCTGTCTGCCGTGTATATTGTGTCCTCTGCATTCCTGTGCTGAACGTGGGCCAGCCCGTCCGTGTATCCATCGCCACCATAATCCACCCAGCATCAGATAATCACGCTACTCTGCAGCAGCCTCATTACACACGGCCTAATATCAGCCACGGATTTTAGCAGATGCAATAACAAATACTTCAAATCCATAATCCCAAGAGTAGACTAAAATCCCGTTGGTAAGCATCTTAAACTAGTTTTTGTGTTTGTTTGTTTTTGTCTTATGCAGATAGCGAGAGGCATCCTGGGAATAAGGCCTGGTGTTGTCTTATGCTCGAGTGTGAAATTCAGAGAATTTCAATCGCTCCGTGAAAACTTTCAAGGCCTCGTTTGCGGCCGTCTTCTGCTTTGAGAGACTCGCCGTATCTCATTTTTGTTTCGTAAACTCCTTCGACGTCAAAGCTAATGATCCTCTTGTATCCGACGGAGAGTCATTCGCAGATGTCTGCGTCGAGTTTAACACGCTAAATGAGGAGAATGTTATCTTGTTATATTATAATCACAAATAGCTTTGTCTGCATGCCTACGGGTGCTCCCAAAACACCACCTTTTTCAAGCCACAAATGCCATTTCACCCATTCCATTATACAATATGCATCCCGCAACGGAGACCTAATTAAAGTGCGCTGGAAGGGCATAATTCTAGGCAATGCCTGCTGGGGCTTGTGAATCATGTCGGCTGCATGTGACCAAGACGCAGACTCTTTCACAGCCCCGATCACATGACTCTTCCGCTCTCTTTTCTTTCTTTTTTTTAGCGGCAAGCGAGCGAATGCAAGTATATCACACGCTGGTGTGAATTCCCACCGAGCCTCTGAATGTCCTTTAGTCTGCAGGCTAGGTTATGCTAATAAACTCCCTCTCCCACCCACGGTTAGATTCCCCCGGCAGAACAGAGGGTCCCCTTCGCACTCTTTTAGGCGAACCCCCCTGCGAATCCCTCTAAACAGCTGGTCTGTGTGTTTGCACAAGCAGTGGGTGCAAACGCAAATCATTGCTATTGATTTCTGACCACTATCTGGAGACCCCCCCCCGAGCCCACTGTTGTTGGAGATACACTCACAGGCCGGGCAGAGAAGCGTCTCGAGCTTCCAGGCTCCGTCTCTAGCTGTGATGAAGTGCAGGCTCAATGTTCAAGGAGAGAACTGCTATTTATGTGTATTTTCTCTTCAAAAAAAAAAAATTCTGTTAATCCAGCGTCTACTCAAATCCCTGGCGTAATCCTCAGCAATCCCAGAGGGGTTGAGAATACTTTGTGTTGCTAGTGTGTCTTTATTAACTCTTTGTCTGCCCAGACCACTGACACTAGAGCTTCTTATGTGAGTGCGACCTCGGCCTCAGACAGCACGTCCACAGTCCACTTGCAGTTTGTTTGCCTGATGCATATTTCATACAAACCTAGAAAGCAACTTTCTCAGACTGGCAAGCTATAATCTAACTGAAGGTTGTGAAGGTAGTGATTTGATCTGTTTTTGCATTTAGATTTCTTTTGCTGTCACCAAGTTAATCTCAACACTATAAATGACTACTAAATGTATAATCAATATATTTATTTGGTGCCAAGTACTACAAATACACTGACGCATTTATGTACTAATAAAAACACCCTGCGATTGTTCTTTTAGTGCTTTATGTAAATAACTGATTTGATATTTAATTGCGTGGAAGTAGTGTAAAAGTCCAACTAAAGATAGGCTGAAGTATATTTGATAATGCTAAAGTGGAACTATTGAAATCTCTTCCATTTAAAGAAGGCTAATCTTCATCAATAATGACATTAAAACAATTTAGGCTTAATATTAAGAAATGTACATTGTGCACAAGTAGTAATCGGAATAAGGTTTAATTATAAGGTTTATTTCAGTATGTGTCAGTAAAAATATAATTAGGTTTCAACTGTACTTTCTATGAAATAATGGCGTTTTAAATAATTACAAATTTACTAGGGAATATTTGGGGTACAATTTTTGTTGTTGTACTTTTATTGAGAAAGTATACATTTATCAAAAGTGAATGAAAAGACATTTAGAATTTTTCTATAAGATTTCTATTTATTATTTATAAAAGTGCACCGTATTTATTACAGTGTAAGTAGATATTGGCTACTTTACGCAACTGATCCGTTCTGAGTGGGTGGTTCTTAGCAAGAACTTGGACCAGACCTTTTGTCGTTTAGTTAAAGGTCCGGCTGCTAACAGTATAACATGTGGTTGGTAGCTTGGTAAAGTGTCCGCCTCCCGGGAGACAGTCTTTTGATTTGGTGGACAGGTGAATCATCTGATTATGAATCATCCTCCCACACGGTCTGCGCTTCTTCGCTCTAAGCTGTGGAGAAAGAATCACTTAATGTCAAGTGTCTGGTGTACAGGGACAGACCAGTCACTGAAGCACAGCTCTCAGTTCGACTTTTTCACTTTGGGGTGCCCTTTTAGAAACTCCAGAGAAGAGAAATGGGGTATCCGTTTAAGGCCAAATTCACAACCTGAAAAGGTTGAATGGCTGAATGAAAAGAATACTAATGAAGAGAGGGAATTGGCTTATTCTGACTTTGCCTGTGCCCTCTTCTTCTCCATAGTTGAAAGCGAATGGATGGTGCCACTGAACTGAGAGGTGTCATTTTATGGTCAATTACAATTTTTTAGCTAGATTTTAAGTTTTATTCAGCCGGTAGTCTAGCAGACTACTGTGCAAAGAGCCTATATTGAGAACTGACTCCAGTCCCTCCATCAGTGAAAGTCTATAGGACTTTTATTTTTATGTTTTGCTATTTTATCATGCATTAAATAACAATCTTTTGTTTCATTGCTTTAAACGTTTACTTTACATTTCATTTAAATTTCCAAGCACTTTTATCTAGCATGTTATTTATGTGCTAATCTCATGTTTTAATTGTAGTTATATTTTAATAATATTTTTTAGTAATGTTTGTATTTTTTTTTTACTACTTTTACTTAGTTTTATTTATGTTAATTTTAATACTTTTATATAATAATAATTTTAATTATTTAATAATAATAATAATTGTAATAATTTTAGTACTTTAAAAAAAATGTTTTATTGTAAGTTGTTAGTCGGATGTAGTTTACTTAATTGTATTACTTCATTTACTTTATTTTAGTTAATTGTTATAGTTAACAATAATAACATTGCTTACATGACATTATCCATTGTGTATTGAAGATTTCATGCACACTAAAAAAAATAAAAGTAATTTTTTACAAATTTATTTAAGCTAAGTTTTTAAAAAAAAATTATTTAGAAAATTTGTCAACTAAATTTGGTTACGTAAAAAATTAAATGATACATTTTTTTTCAGTACAGTCCAGGCCTAGTGACAGCACAAGCACCACCAAGAACATCATGCACATGCTGATCCGCATGTACACTGATGCCTTTGAGTGAGTGCAAGAGCCTCCCAGATGATCTTGAGCTCGCTGAAAAGATCCAATTGAGACACACCACTGAGTAATGGTGACTGAAAGGCTGCCAAAGCACTGGCTCTAAGAGTCGCGCTTTGCTTCTGTAATCCACCCTTGAGCCAATAGGAGGGGGCAAATAAATGACCGTAATTATCCTGAGAGCTGTTATTTGCATATCTTGGCGTCCTTTTTCTCTGACATTAGTTTTCAGTCACTTTGCCATTTAAGTTTCTATTTAGTTTGATTTAGTGTAAGTGTTGGGTACAGCCTCCGTGACGTTAATGCAGCGCCGCTCATAAAAAACGTTGCCGAGTGTGTAAGTCTTGCTGCTAATCTACCTCAGCCCACTGTTATTGCTCTTCAACACAGAGGCAACATGGAAGGATGGTGCCAGCCTGCCACTGTGCCCGCAGTCGGCTGCCTGACTGTGTCAGTGCGGCCTGCGAAACATTTTAGGGCAGTTTATAGAGGCATTAAAACACTTTCCCTCCAAACCAGCATAGTTAGTGTAATTAAAGTCTATGGCTGCCTCAAAGTTCCCTAATCATTCCTTTCCCCCTGGTGTGCTTTCTCTCTCTCACACACACATTCTAATTCTGTCTCTGCCTATATCGCTCATCCTTCTCTCTCTCACTCTGTAATGGGAAGGATTTAGTCGTCTGATGAATAGCACTGCACTGGCTAACTGATCCCATAGGGTCTGAAGGGATGCTGATTCTGGCCAAGAGAAAAGGCCACAGCCCTAGAGATCATCTGATGATGGCGGTCACACACTCCTCCAGCTGCACCGCTTCAAGGCTCTGCGGCTGAGAGAGAGAGGCTGCTTCTCTTTTACAGGTCCTCTCATCTGCCCTTTGGGCTTCCTTGTTATTAAGTAGCGTCAAAACCCTCGTCGCACACTTCATGCCACTTCGCTAAAAACAATTACTTCTGTGGAATTCAGATTATTTTATCTCACATTTTTATTTTAACGTGTTCGTATGATGATCCCATGCAAGTGAGGTTGTAACTTTATATTTAATAAATTCATTTTCAGCTTGAATGAATTTGTTTATTTATCCAGATTTTTTTAAGGCATGTTCAGTAGTGTTATACAGATAATGAACAAAATTCTTTTTTCAGTTGCATTTGCAGTTTTAACAGTAAGAAATGAAAAAAATCTACAATTGTATGCAAATCTACAATTTATTTTGTGAATCACTACAGAAATTTATAGATTCTTTTTTTAAAATAGCATTTTTTCCTATAATGTTATAGAAATTTGGTAGCATGTGAAATAGTTCTATACAGCTAAAAAATATTCCTTTAATTTTCACTTAAACGCAAAATGCATTTTAACAATTTTAACAGAAAGACATAAACGTGCAGATCTACATGTAACTGTATGAATAATTTTATATATTTTAGGAAGTATGTTTATAGTATTTTTTTTTCTACAAAGCAGCATTATTTTCTAGGTTATTACAGACATCTTGAATTCAGTTCAAATGTATTTAATCTATTCAAATGTTTGTAAGCATATAAAGTAGTCCCATAGAATTAGTTAACAAAATACATTTTTTAATTGCATCTGTCTTTTTATTTTCTCTCAAATTTGCAAAATGCAATTTAGCAGTGTGAAATAAAAAATATAAACCCATACTTTTGAGAATAAGTTTATCTTTTTATTTTGAATTGTTTCCTGTCTTCTTCCTTGCATGTTATATGCATGCTTTTCCCTTTCAGGAAGTTTTTTATCCTTACATTTGCTGCCAACCTATTTCAACCTATTTCTTTTGTAATATAATTTCTTTTCCCCAGTAGAAATGACTTGTTTGTACTAACATATTTTTTATATGCCATCCAAATATATGCCATATGGTACTGCCGTGGCACCTGTCCATCTTTTTTCTGCTTTTTAGTACTTTGTTCGGCAGTGACAAACCCCTCACGCCAGCAGGAAAGTGCATTGTGGGATTGCATCTGTAGTCACACTGTCAGAATCATCCATAAACCCTAGTGTTCTTTTTTTCCCCTTCTTCCCACAAGCACAGTGATGTACAATGCAACCACATTCAGCACATAGCCCTGACCACAGCCACATAGTGTAAAGGAAATCAATACTTCATAACAGCTCCCAGGCAGGCAGGGAATCCTGCATCTGTGTCTACAACTTGTAGGGAGAGACAGAGAAGTTCAGGTGGAACAGGATCAATGGTAGGAACTATCACACACACACTCACATAGCAATAACTCTCCTGATATGATGCTGACGTGACGCTGGCCTGTGTTAGGGTGGAAGTAGACTGGCAGCATGAGGAAGAGCTGTCAGGAGAGCTCAAGAAAAGCCTGATATGAGGGCCAAAGGCCCCAATCTGAGAATCCATTTTCTGCTTGAATTCTTCACAGTCATTCGTCAACTCTGTATTCAGAACTCTCTCTCTCTCTCTCTCTCTCTCTCTCTCTTTAACTATGAGAAGTAATTGTGGGTTTTTTTCCCCTTCCTCATACTCTGGCAGTCCCTCTGACTGTGTCATGTGAAGAGTTGTTCTAATCTCTTCTTCCAAATTTTGTGAGGCCTTTTCCTCCTTTTATGTGATTCTTTTCAAGTTTTAATGGGCACATGGGCGCATTGAGTCTTTGAAGTGGGGTTCTCCACTCCATGTCCCATCATTGTTTCAAATTAAGGGCTTAAAGATAGTGCAGTTCCCTACATCTCAGCATTTTTGCACAGCCTCTCCTTTACTGCGTGCAGGCAAATTGAAGACCTCGGTGTAAACCGTTCTTAAGATAAGAGTATCTGAAGAGTGCAATGGTGGGACTACGGATGCACATGTATTAATATTCTGCTTACTGTAATTTCCCAATTTGTTAAATCTTCTCATTTTAAAGTTGTTACAGCTTTACATTCTCAATAAAAATAAAATGGAATAAATTGTATAAGTTAAATATTTAAGGTAAAGAAATGTCATGGTTTTGCTAAGTAGAGTTGCAACGATATTTGTAGTTATATGTTTTACAGTGAGAATTCTTAATCAAGCTGGGGTGTGTTTTCCAAACAACAATGTAACTCGCTGATTAACCACCACAGTACAATGCAAAGTTTTGGAAATGAGCTAGCTACATACGACTGTTTCCGAACACGGTCGCATCTCTGTTGCTCGATCCACATTATCTCAACAACATTGGACCATTGTTAATAAAGTCACACCCATGTGGTGGAGGAATAACTTCTGCTATTTAACTAATTAGAGATCTCTAAGATGCTGCTGAACATGACACATATTGTTTAATTTACTATTTTTGTTCACTGTCATTTTGCTTCATTTGATCTTTGAATCATTGTGGGTTCCCTCTTACGTCATACGTCATAATGGTTCCCATAGCCATTTGTGCACATGTGCACTTTTCAAAAACAGCGTTTAGAATGGACGCGCAAAAATACAAACCACGTACGCTTGGAACGTTGATTGTGAATGTTCTTTTGAACTATGCTTTCGGGAAACTATGCTTTTCTTTGAACTATGCTAGTTACATAGAACTTGCAACCGTAGTAAGCTAACCATACTTTTGGGAAACGCACTAAAGTGGTCAACCAATAAAGTCTTGTTAGTTAAGATGTCAGGTGGGGATACTAGAATGCAAAACAACATTTGCATATACTGTGCATGTAAATGTTCATGGTCTCAGGCCAGAGGTGTTGGAGATCAGGATTAGTTGTGCTTGGTTGAATGTTGGAAAGATGGGTGCGTGTGGGCTAGTGGTGGGCAGGTTCATTTAGGCGCCTCCAGC
This sequence comes from Enteromius thamalakanensis, assembly GCA_032357475.1. Lineage (NCBI taxonomy): Eukaryota > Metazoa > Chordata > Actinopteri > Cypriniformes > Cyprinidae > Enteromius > Enteromius thamalakanensis. The sequence goes on from JAUCMT010000068.1 coordinate 15,316,875, forward strand.
TACCTTCTACATTTATACAGCTCTGACTGGTCAGAACAGACATGTAAAGAGTGGGGAAGTCAGAATAAACATTACCTGGGTACCAAAGTGGGCTATTTTGATAAAGCTGAGAGTATAAATTACAGGGTATTGGTCTCGTACTGGTCAATTACAAAATATAATATTATAAAATGTTTTTAAGGATGCTTTCAATTGATCAAGTGTAGCAGTAACAACATATAATGTTACAAAAGATTTCTGTAACGCTTTACAATAAGGTGTCATTTGTTAACATTAGTTACTGTATTAACTAACATGAACAAACAATGAGCAGTACATATTTTACAGTATTATCTAATTTGATATTGTTAGTATACAAGAAAATACAGTTGTTTATTGATGTTAATGTTAATTAACTTCAATTGTAAATTGTTAATAAGGCTTCAGCGTCAGCAGCATTACACGCATATGCCGTGTTACTCTTCTTGAACCGTTTGGTAGATCACTTATTCATATAAATTAAGCAAATGGCAGACTGAGCTTGGATTAAATGCAGAACTGGGACGTCAGATGTGGATAATATTGTTGTTTGGTTTCCAATCTGAGGGCACATTAATGCATGGACATCAGCCATGGGTTAATATCAGAATTGGATATCAGCTGATGGAATTGCGCCGTGGTGGATGGATGTAAATGAGATCTGTTTCAAGAGATGGAGCAGATAGGTGATTGGTATTTATTTAGGGCATGTTTGCAGATTTATTAAACTCTGACAGAAAAAAATGCAAAAGAAAAAAAGGTTTTGTTGCAGGCAGACAACAGAGCTCAGAAATCACAATCGGATTGAACGGTGTGTGAATATTCAAAGAGCTTCTTTTGTTTTGCAGTTGCAGAGTGTAGAGCAAAATACTGAGTCATGAACAGAAGGGGAGTGTTTTGAGCGTCTGCTGGCATTGAATGCAGTTGCAGTGGTCTGCTGCTTGTGAAAGAGCACCCCGATGCTGGACAGGACTGTTGCATCATTATTCTAGCCATTGATTTTCTCCTATCGACATCCGCTCTGCGTCACACTCCGATAAATGATGTAGCTCGCATGCTGCCAATGTTTGTCTAAATTGGTTCCCTCCTCGCACATCTAGTCTATAATTGTCATTAAATATTTTTAGATATAGGCCTACAGTGACTTGTCGCGGAGGAGCAGAGAAATTTGGATGTACCTTCTGTTCTCCTTTTCATGACTGCAACAGCTTCTAATTATAATATGGCTTTCAGTTTGCCTCTATTTTACAGTTTTGTTTGCTTGTTTTGTGTCAGCGCACCGTTTTATGAAGTAGCTCTTAATGGCGGATAATTAGGAAATGGTTTGTTTGCATGATTTGTATAGAAACATACTTTATGTAATCAGCACAATGACTGCCATTGTTGTGCGATTACATTTTACAAGGTACTATAGTTTCCAACATGCTGGTCTCCTCCAGATTAGTAACTATTAAAGTAAAGGTGTTATCAGATGCCATATATTTTATTCTTTTGCTAACTGTGTAAATTAATGCAGTTTGATACGGTGCAAAATCGCCCTTTTATAGTGGGGCAGCGTGCTAATGCGTTACCAAAAAATCCAATCGAGACCTGCTGAGCTGTGCCCTTGGCCAGAGCCTTTGAAATCGGGATGGCTTGGTATGCCAATTAATGCTCTGGGGCTTCTGTTAAAGACGGTGTATTGATACTCCATGTGCAACCGGGTCATACTGGTGAAGAAGCCATCCGTCAAGTCCCATGTGTGTATAAACTGATCGAGCCAAACTACACATCTGCAGAGTTTAAGGGTGTTAGCATGGCACTGGGATGTGTTGTAAAAGCAAAGCAGGAGTACACTGAGCCGAGACGGTCTCTGCCAGTCAGCTTCTGGGAGTCTGTTTGATGTTCTTATTTATCCACATGGGCCACAGACTACCGCCTGGACGTTTGAGTTCACTGTTGGTTGATGCCTCCAAATAACAGGCCTGGAAAACCGCCTTTTGTGCTGACCTTGCTGCTGTCATTATATCCAAATCTGGGTTGTTCCATGCCTATACCTTGCTATTAGCAATCAACGAAGAGATTAGCCCAAATTACACCCCGTTCCAGTGTGCCGCTGCATGTGGCTGAGAGAACCGAAGGACCCGTGCCAGGGTGGGGCTGTTTTCAGTCCTGGTTCGTGGAAGGGTATTTCTGAGCTTGGTGGGTTTTAGGATATTTACACAAGCGGATTGAACAAGCAGTCGTTCTTCCTACACAGACCTGCTTTTTACACATACGCCCCGCAGTCCCGGCGCCCACACAAAGCTGTAGTTCTCCCACGCTGCCTGCCTGAAAGAGGGCGGTTATGTAAAGGCATTGGGACCCGAGTCCCAGACCACTTCGTATGCGAGGAGGCCACATGTCGAGCAATCTGTCTCACAAGCAGCACCTTGAGCATTCATTAAGAAATCCTTATCCGAGAGTGGCCGCATCCATTGTGTATTCTCTCTAATTGCTGCGTTGCCTCATTTGTATGCCTCTTTAAACACTCTGCCTACAAGGATTTGCCCCCCTCATTAATGACGGTTTCCTGTCGACCGAAAGGTGGTTGTTTGTTTGTTTTGATGTAACGGGTTTAACGAAAGAAGATTCGTGATGTTGTTCTCTGATACAGGCAAGGAGCCGGATTCATGAATATTTCTTTAAAGAAAATCAAAGAAATGTGTAGTCATGTTCCAGTTCTTAAAGTTTACGTATATATTCTTAAATATGTTTTTCATTAGAAAAAAAATCTGTGTTACATGGAGAATAAGACGCAGGTGTAGGACTACATGTGCTGTGTATTTAAAGTGTTGGATGTTATTAAGATAAAATGTTTTTATGAATATAAAATAAAAAATGAAGTCAATGTTTGACTATTTGTTACTTAATTTTCAAATGAAACGATTAGGACATTATTAATCATTTCAGAGTCTCATTTCAGAGTATTTGTGCACACCACATAGTAATAGTGGGCTTAAATTTCTTCACCTTTTTGTAGTTGACATGATTTTTATTTCAGATATGCCAATAAATTCATTTTCATCTTGCAAGTTGTAGGTTATCCCAACCTTAAGAGATTTTTAAAACCTTTATTTCAGGAATTAAATTTTTTTTTAGAATATTCATGTAAAAAAAAATTTGGCTATATAAAATATTAAGTTAGAATATAAGAAGAAAATATTAAATGTTAAGAGAAATTTTATTCTTAAGAATGTTTTTGTGAATTTTTAATTTTGAGAAAGTAAAATGATCAAGGCAAACTTGGTAAAATGTCGACCTCCCAAAGACTTGACTGAACCTTTGGAAATAAAAAGGTTTATATAGTTAAATAGAAATCTTTGCCATCCATATGTTGTTCCAAACAGCCCAGTCGCACGGCAGGTCGTGACAATATCACGAAATTATCCTTTAATCTATTTATTCGTGTCAGGGACATGATTATTTAGTTATTTTCGTGACTCCAGCACGACTCCATGGATACATCCATTCGTGCTGGACTCACGAAAGTCGACTAAGAATCGTGTCCTTCCACGAAAAAAAAAACGTGCGACTGGGCTGTTCCAAACCAGTATGACTTACTTTCTTTTAAAAGATAATTTAAAATATGTTTTTTTTGCAGTAGAAAGAAAAGCATGCTGATTTCACAATGGCATGTTTTTTTGAGAGCACCTTTCCTTTAAATAAATGAACATTGTGTTGAATTTCTTTGAATTGCAGTTCAGTACACGTCTTTATGTCATCACAGTTCAACCTCTTGGTCCAATTCTATTCAAATTCCAACTCACAAACTGTAAATGAGCCATTTCTTCAGTCGTGAATTTTACCCAGCTCTGCTACAGCAGAACAGAATGTGCAAGACTGAGGAGATGTGGGGCTGGCAACTGGAACCCTCCTTAAACGGGCCAGCTTTCGCTAGTTGAGCAGCGTGACTCTGTATCCCTCAGACTTAGGAAAGCATTTTCTGAGACAGTGCCAGAAATCCCTACCATAATGGATTACTGTTGACCACTTGATACAAAAGCCGAGGCCTTAAACCTTAAAGCAGCGGGCTAAGCTTGGCTTAATGTTTGCTCATTTGCAGTGGTGAGGGCTGTGGGCCTTGCGCTTCAGAGAGAAGAGGATGATGCCAATCAGGCCTCGTGCCAACAGGTGCTCAGAGAGCTTGGGGCTGCGTTCAATAGGAAAAACGCCACAAAGCGCCTCAAGGGGAGGCTTATGGGGAATCTCAGTGCTCTTCACAGAGAATCCAAAACTGACGATTCTGAGCTTAGCCTACCAGCTGTGAAAGGCAGCTTAGTGCACAAATCACAGACCAGATAGAGGTTCAAATGCAAATCTTCATGCTTGAGGCACCAAACAATTACAGCTTGTGCCCTCATATTAGTTAAGTTAATCTTTTAACGGAGACGTTTGCAATAACGTGCCACAGCTAAAAGCAGATACAAAGCTTTAAAATTGAATTAATGTTTGTTTTTTTTTTTTCATAAAGTAAACACGTTATTCTCAGTAAAACAGCCTTTTCTGTAGCTTTCTATTATAATAGGTTCTAAAATAAGGTTAATGTTTTGTCAGTAAGGGGAGTTGATTAAGCAAGCTTAGCAAGGAAGTAGGTCAGGGTGCTTTTTGGTGACTATTTGGTAGATTTGTGCTACAAGTGATCAGTCATGTTGTGGCAGGCCATGATCAAGGACTGATGATCGCCTCTATCGTTACACGCTGGGAAAGAAGGCTGTATATGCTTTCAAGTTCAGAGGCTTCATAAACATTGAAGTTGTCACGCAGAGGAGTCGTCGTTTAAAGTCCCGTGCTCATGTTTCGTAGCTAGTTATCAAAGACTGTTTGAACTAGTTGCCTTCCCCATTCATCACAAGTGTTTGTCAGAAGTCTAAATGAGTTTATCTGAATGTTTTTGGGTGAGCACAGTGGAAAGCAACTAAGTGGCTTTAAATAACAGACCATATAGAGAGTGGAAATACAATGGAAATTGTGAATGCTTGATTATTGTGCACGATTTTCCAAATAGCAACGTTTTGTCTTTAATCTATCTGTAATAACTTATTCTCCCTTTGAAATGCAGGTAATTGGATAATGCTAGCAGATGGGCAGATATAGAGATGAACACTATTTTAGCAAACTCTCATTTGGTCTGGCTTCATTCTGTTATGTAATGGGCACTTTTCATAATTCAGACAATTGCGATGAATTGTTCCACTTCAAATTTCTCCACACTGAACATCCTGTTTCACTCTGAAATGTTAGGTTATAGAAGTAAATGTATTTCAGAAACATGGTTTAAAAAAACCTACATGCTTGCAAGTCTTAGTTGACCAAGACTTATTGATGAAGAAACTTTCTTCCTCTTGTGCTCAGTTTGTTTCTGTTTTTCTTAATATTTCTTCCTCTCTTGCCATTATCGTTATATTTTCTCCTTTTATTTTCTTTCTTTCTGTCTCGCCTGCTTTCTCTCAGAGATAAAACATCTTCTCTAATGTATTATCCTTGTGCTGGCTTTGCTGTGGTCTCTCTGACTCATGTTGGCCGTGTAGAAGAAGGTGTTGTAGCTCTGACAACCTACTGAGTGTCTCATGCAGACCTGCTCTTCTCCGCTTGGGGGGGTGAGCTGGGCTTATTTGTCATCTCTAGTGGAAGTGCTTTTCACTATTTTTCCCAGTAGCCCACTCAGAGCTGTAAGCAAGAATGGCTACGGGACCAGCCCCTTCATTAGAATGAATCACACAAGACAAGAGCGTTGCTCAGAGCAAAACCATGTACCAGAAAGAGAGAGAGAACAAGCTGAGCTATGTCTCTAGGTATGTGAATACTGTAAAACTTGGTTATGTTTTCTGAAGTGTGGTTGCATGCATGCTTGTTGGACTGCATGTCTGGCTTGACAAACAATGAACTACTTCCTCTATGGTTTCTGCTGTTTGAAAGAAAGTCCAGGTTATGCGTCAAGTTCTTTCTTTCCACCTGTACTTGGCACCTGCATCATTGTTAGGAACTGTGTTCTGTTTGAAGAGGTGATGCAACCCCAAAGGCAATTTTCACTCAATCGAACTAATATCCGAATCAATTTTAATTTAGTTGCGTTTAGCTTGGACTCAACCTCCAGCAAGAAAGCACAAGGTGATTGCAGAAGATATAAAAAAAACTTATAATAGAATATTTGGATGATACCATTGGCCAACATCTAGTTCTTGGTCTTAGCAAACCACTTTTGATGAGTTCTGTGGTAAATAGCTTGAATAATGTGCACAATTTGCAGATTTTATGAATGCATAATATTGCACAGAAGAATGGATGTGAATTACACTGGCAACCCGCCACAGGAAGCTGAATTGCAGTTTGAAGTAAAATGTAAAGAATTTATGGAATAACAAAAAAAAAAACATATATACCAAAATTTCTGTATTCTTTACCGATACCAGTGAAAATTCCGGGTTCTCGGCAACAATTTCAGTACCAAAGCAAAACACAAAAGCATTAAAAAAAACACAATTTTTATTAATAAAGTCAAACTAAGATAAAATGTACAAAAATAAATGCCATTCTTCACTTTATTTTAACTAGTGTTTCAAGTTTTTCCACAAATAATAAAAGTAACCCAACGGATTTGGGTTTCACCCAAATTTTGTTTCTCTTTTAATTAATAAAATTTAAACATTTTCTGGAGATGTTTACAGTATGTTTATGTATTTATGTCCTCATTGAGACAACAGATGCTAAAATCACAGCGAGCGTCACATGCTTGTAGTAAACAAAACTGCGTATCTCTGCCATTCATTCATTAACACAGAGATGCACAGAACATACGGGATTCATATTTCAGTCGACTTTTGTGGCTTAGTATTTACAGATACTAGTTCATATAGCAAACTGTAGCCTTCATTCCATTTTTAAACTGGATTACAAGAATCCGTCCGGTTTTCTGCATCACAGAAATAATGAGGGAGTACGATACCAACTTGGTACCTTGGGCCTGTTCCATAAACTACTCTAAAGATTAGAGTATAAGCCAGGCTTTTTCAGTTTGTCTGACTTATTGCCAGTTAATTTGTAAGTCAGACTATCTGCCATAAGCCTGGCTTATTTGGTAAACTTGTTTTATGAAACAGGCCCCTGGTCTTTTTTTTATTTTTTTTATTTATAAAATCTAAATGTGACCCCTTTTTAAACTAGCTTTTTCATAGTTGTAAAATGTAGTTCAGCCTAGAATTTATCTTTTTTTTTATCATTATTATTCACAATACAATTTACCATTCTATTTGCTAATTCTAAATTATTAAAAAAAATTGCCATTTAATTGCTTTTTTTTTCCCCTGTTCAGGACTGAATGGCACAAAACCGTTCTGTATCTCACAAATCAATGTGCTCAATTTAACCCCCTTACTATTAAATCAGCCCTGCTTCACTTTCATGACTCATTATTTGAAAAGACTAGTAGGAAAACTACTATTTGAAATGTTTATTGTGGTATAATCTAAATGTAACATTAGTTTTAAAGTTTGTCGACAGTATTAAGTATAAAATGTACGACATGCACTGTGCTACTATTCTGAACAAAGCCCCAGTGTTCTTTTGTACTTGTCCAGAGATTGACCTTTTGAGCAGGTCAACTGTGGCTGTTTTTATTAAGATTCAGACACACACACTCTGTGAATGAGGATTCGATGTGGATCGCTGGCATCGGTTCAGTTTGATTGAGTAGCTTGTAGACAGTCACAGTGATTGATGGAGCTGCTCTCCGTGGTGTAGGAAAGGTCAGAGTTGGGTTTCAGCTCCCGTCCCGCATGCTATAACCAGCTCGCTAGCTCACCTTCTGTGTCTAGTCCACACATGTGATGTCTCCCTACCCCCAGCTCTCTGTGACTCATTCAGCACTGACCCTGCACAACCACCCAGGCTGAGAGGTCATCAAGAGGGCTGCCTCCAGGAAGGTGACCCCTGCCACCCTGGGGCACAGGGTGAGGTAAACTTTGCCGACCTTTGCTGGGGGAAGCTAACTGTGAGGTGTTAAATTTGCTTCAAAATAGCATGAACAGTGATTGAAAGTGACGTCTGAATCTGCGGCCTGCATGCATGCTTATTGCATTATCAAATGCGTTTTTTTTCCTCCATAAAGCAAACTTTGAGGTGTCACATTTGGTCAGAGACTATGAGATTACTCCTTGAAAGAGACAATTAGTCTTGTCTTGAATCTTAGTCACATAGTTTTTTTACTGTTTTGTATGAATGTTCTTTTCATGTCCACATCCATATGTGCACCAGCTTACACATCCGTTCCCCATTGCGTATTATTATTATTTTTTTTTTTGCACAGTCAAAGCTCATATCTTGTAGCCCCAGGCTGAGTCATGTAATGTTTCCTGACATGCCTTTTGTGTCAGCTTCACAGAGGACTGAAGTATTTATGACTCTCCTAATAGTTGACTAACAGTGTTTCCATTCAGTCCCAGTGCTATTAGTCCAGCAAGCTTCTGCTGAGATGCGTTTGGATCCAGGCGACTCACTTCACTTCGGAAACGGCATTTCGGGACATGCTACATGACTTCAGAGACTTCTGGATGACCATTTTGTACAATTTTGAATTTGAATGGATCTTAAATTATTATTTGTAGTGGTGCATTTTGAAAGAAAAACAGCCTTATTATTGTTCATCCTTGAGGTTAGGGTTGTGGTTTTCAGCCTTTTTGACTCCAGGGCCCCTCTTTGTTCACAACAGTTAAAGGCCTCATGACTTTTTCAGGATTTTTTTTGTGGCTTACTAGATGAAAAGGAATATTTTCCTCTCAAAGTTTCTACCCTATGAAATAAAAACATCTTTTAAAGTGTCTTTATGATTAATTATAAGAAAAACCACCATCATTTAAGGCTTTAATTAACATGAATTTGCTGGTGTACTTGGCAGTGCCTTGAGTGTGAATGTGATAAATTGCCATAAAAATATTGCCACAATGCAAAAAAAACCCTTTTCATTTTCTGTCCTTTATTTTTTCTTTAAGTTTTGAGGTGAAGTTATGCTCTTAGGTTTTATGACTTTTGCTCCACAGGGCTGAGATCGAGAGATGCAGTTGGCCTGGATCAGAAGAGGTCAGATACATAAGTAGTATTTTATTATTCCCACAGTATTAGCTGCTAGACTGTGGAGGCGGAGGAAAATCAGGACAGATTAAGGGTGTGTTGTTTGGTTTTAGATTTCATGTGTGCACTCTCCCTCCAACCTTATTCATTCATTTAAACCATTACGGTGTACAGTTACATATAACTATAGTTGTCAAACAGTCTCTGACGTGAGGCATTGAGAGAACAGGCAAAGCAGCATTCCAGCGCTGGACCGCTCCTCGCCGCTGTGCCAATGACTGCAGGGAAAGCTTCTCTCAAATATTTTGTCATTTATTTCAGCAATCATAACTACCCAGAAACGCGGCACTGGAAACTAAAACCAAATCGCTGCTATTGTAATCAATAAAGCTGTGAACACTAGAAGTGCCTGTCTGCGCTCTGCTCTCTGTATTTGTCTGATTCTTTTCGGGTTGTTTAAATTGGGCGGCAGTGTTGACAATATAGCAGAATCTCTGCCGGTTGACACATTTTTATGGTATATACCATCATACCGCCCAGTTGTAGCGTTCGTGTGTGTGTGTGTGTGGCCTCTGATGTTCTTCGCCATCAGAGAGGCGGAAAAAGAGCCAGATAAAAGTGTGCTTGATAAACGAGTGTGCAACTCCCACCATTCCTGTGATGGATGATGCAAGAGCGAGGGGAGCCTCCTCCCCTTGAAAGAGAATACAGAAGCCCTGCGACTGTCAGGGTGCTCAGCGGTGCAGAGCAGGGCTCCCAGAGCACCTTGGGAAATGACAGATTTTGGCAAGCGATCGATAGTCTTCTCTCCAGCAGCCTAACTTACCTCCTGTGGTTGCTCAGGCTATTAATCCCAGGCACTGTAATTTCCTCCTGAAAGCTCCTGGAGGAGGAGCAGACAGGAGTGGAGTCTGCTCTAAACGGTAGCCTTTAGAGGGCCAAAGTGCGGGTGACGCGACAGGGATTTGTCTTCGAAAGTTTTCCCTCACAAATAATACACTCCGCGAGTTCACAAACAAGCTTTAATAAATGCTTTGTAGACAAATTGCACCATAACGGTAAGGAAATGAGAGTTGCAGCAGTGCCTCGTCTTACTTCCTGTCCTTATCTCCTTCTCTTTGATTTTTTTTTTTTTTTTTTTTCGGTTTGCTTGTCTCCATTTCCTCCTATTAGTCCTTTGCCGTCTTCCTTTACCTACAGCATCCTTTAAGCCTGGCGCAGTAATCGGTGGGCAGAATGAGTCGGGGGAAAATAAGAGCAGTTGATGGGATGTAGGAACATTTTGAGAAGTCGCAGAATGCAATGCAAGTTAATGAGAACACGTCAAATCAAATCTAATGTTTAACTGGCTGTCGTCACATGTTTTATAAGACAGAGACATCCAAACTCTCAATACAATGTGTTGACCCTTTTGTATTCATGCCTTATAGTTAAAACCACCAATCACTTGTTTGTTTATTTCAAAATGTGCATTTTAATTTAATATTTTGGGGGTGATTTAAGTTGTTTTTTAAGAAATGAAAATGTAGTGCGAGCAGTTATGGTCAACCTTTCAAGTAAATATGAGGCATGTTTGCATGGCTGAAAATCACTGCTAGCTTTAATGGCAGAATACTGAACTGATTTTTCAGTCTAGAGAATTTAAAGTGCCCCTATTATGAGTTATGAAAGGTTCATATTTTGGTTTTGGGAGTCCCCAACAACAGATTGACATCCATGCAAGGTCAAAAAACACTTTCATTTATTTTTAGCTTACTTGTTCTATGACCCTCAAACGATTCACCTTAACGATTCATTTTTCTAAACCCCTACTTTGCGTGATGCTAATGTGTGGTGATTGGTCGATTGGTCACTTTAGTGTTGCTTTGTGGGAAACAGCTATTTTAACTCTCCAAAAGCAGCACCTAGTGGCAAAGAATGAATTTGCATTTTCATTCAGACCAACATGAAAAGTCTAAGAAGTGGGCGGGTAAGAGTCTAATGTTTTATGTTGACATCAACAGGAATCAGCTTGGGATTTATTTTAAAAAAGACTCATTTCAAGAATTCATAGTCAACTCTTTCTTTTGAGAGAATAACTTTTAATAAAGGCACTTTAAGATGTAACACCTGTGATTTAATTGTTTTCTTTATAAATATTAATCTTGGTTTTCTTATGAGCTTTATTTTACATCCTTTGAGCAATATTGCCAAGAAACTAGCCTATATAAATTAAATTATCATGTAATTACCATAAATTAATATGTATTAAAATGTAATTTATTCATGTGATAGCAAAGCAGAATTTTCAGCAGTCTCTGTGTCACGTGAAAACATTTGACAATAATCAGCACCTTCAGTTTCGGTATGAGACTGAGTTGGCGTTTAACTTTGAGCTGAAATGGATGTATGACTTGCTAATGGATTTAACAAAAGATATAAAGAGATAACATGAAAAAAAATGTGCACGTTTATTTCAAAACGCCTATTTGTAGGCAGTCATCCTGTCATGTCAGAGATCATATCCTCTCCTAAAGCATTCACAGCTACAGAGATGTCTCCTGCAATCATATCAGCGCTCGGGGCATGGCTGCAACCTCCTTCCTGTTGCACACACTGCTACCAGTGGAATATTCCATCAGCAGTGACACTTGCAGAAAACTGCAAAATATCAGAATTGACCTGAGGTCACGCTCCCAGTGAATTACTGCTTAGCTAAAGTCTGATAAGGTTACATAATCTTCTGAATAGTTTTACAGTTGCTCAGTAATATTACTCATATACCAGCAGACACCTGTGTGAATATTCTTTTTTTTTTTCTCTTTTTTCAGCACACTAAGAAAAAGATTGTAAAACTGTCAGAAGTGCTGTGGACGGTTGCCAGGTCATTGGTATCCGGTTGCTAACGCTGCTTAAATGTTGATATGCGTTTTCTAGGGTGTTTTATAGGGTTGATTGGAGGTTGCATAGTGAAGTCAAAAGAGCTCATCTCAAAGTCATTATGATATTCTTGTGTCCCTCCTTTAATGTAAAACTGTTCGATTTTTATTCACCCATTATATTGTTCGACTTATATGTCAATTATATGTCTGATTGCTCATACAACTAATTGAGCTGTTATATCTGTGTTTGGTAGCAGCTACTGATTTCATCTGTCTTCTTATTTCAGGACGGCTTCTACTCACATCGACCCAAGGAGAAAGTCCGCGTGGACAGCAACAATGAAAACTCAGTTCCCAAAGACTTTGAGAATATTGACAACAGTAATTTCGGGGCGCGTTCACAGACTCAGAGACACGCACCCGGCAAGCACAAACAAGGCCTTCTGGAGAAGGCACATGCACAGCAAAGCCTGAGCAAGACCTCCAACGAAGTCATTCAGTATGCACAGAACAAAGCTGGCTTCAATCGGACACGCACAGAGCTTCAGCAGAGGGCCAATCCCACCCCTCGTCCACAGCAGTCCCAGCAGCACCGGCACCACCTTCAGCAGGCCAAGCGATCGGCCACGCCCACCGCCGACATCAAGTACGATCAGCCGCCCAAATGTGAGATCAGCGGCAAAGAGGCCATCTCTGCCCTTTCTCGAGCCAAGACCAAGGAGTGCCGGCAGCAGATAGCCGAGGTTTACTGCCGCCACAAAGAGCGCCAGCTCATGCCCGAGAAGGTCACCCGTTACTGCCCCGTAGAGGGTGAGTAGACCTCGTAAAATCAAAATTAGGATTTTGTGGCTTTAAGTCCACGTTTATTAGCTTTGAAACCGTCACAAGGGGGGAAATTATCTTCAAGTTTGCATGAAATAAAAATTACAGCTGTGTTTGAAATGCATGTTATTCAACTTATTGTGAGCAATTTTTTATTTATGCATTTTAATGTCAAATGCTTAATATTCATCGAAATCTTAAAAAATGACAGCCTTGTCTCTTGTGTTGGGGGATGTACTCTACATTTATATCATCCTATTGTCAGTCTATGAGATCGCTGATGCACATTATTATCATACTAATTTATTGAATTATTTGCTAGATTAATTTTAGTGTAATATTAACTAAACAGAAAACAATATATTTAGTATGACTGAATTTGTATTTTAACATGCTATCAGTTTAATTACTAATTTATATACACTTTAAAAAACACTCACATAATAATAAGCTGTCTACACGGTATGATGAATAAATCTCTTATACCTAAATTACGCATACATCTGCAATTTGTTGTTTATGATGAGAGAATTCGCGAGTTAGAATTCAGTCAGCCAGCTAACTCAACAACAAGTCAACTAAACAGTAGGAAAATGAAACAAATAAGCCTTAATAATTAGCACATAAACATTACATTAAACATTTACAACTCATTATCGTTTATTAAGGAAAAAGTATATTACAATAACCCTGTCCTACTTTGATATAATTGAAGCCTATTTAAAAAATTAAAAAATGGACCAACTTCCTGTTAAAATAGGAAGTACATCACCACAGGAGAGAAAACTGTTCTTGTCAGGTCTTTAAATCAGTGTCATGGTGTTTTCTTTTGGGGTGAGGACTGATTATAATCATCAGTCTCCAATGGCATGAAGGGAAACATTAGCTGGAGTTTATGGGAATTTAAGATAAATAATGCTCAGAATAATGATGGTTTTCGCGAATTAATTGCCATCCTGTCTTTGGAGGTTTATGAAAGTAGCGCATTAAGAGTCACAGGGCTGGTAACAGACATTCACAGCACTTGTAATTACAATCAGAGACAGGCTGGAAATGAGATTCTGGATTTCCGCACAAGGTTAGACGGATGTAATTGCCGTACAGTGTCTTTTTTTTTCCCCCCCTCTCCATCTCCCATAGCTGACTACAGAAAACATATTCATGCAATTATGCAGTGCTCAGTCGTCTGCACACAAATCAGGGCTGTGGATGCGTTCAAATAGAACAGTGACAGATCTTCTCGGGGCTCAGAGCCTCTGCCCGGAGAAACTTCCGGAAACCGGAATGGGCTTTGACAGATATGACAGGGACATCACCACAGAGACATGAGTCTGGGACACGCGGAGGTTGTAAGGGAGTGGGGCGGGCCATGAACGCATCTATTTTCAGCAAGTACAGTAGACCGTACAAGCCACAGGGATGCTGTTTGTATGTATTTATAAACTCTAATTGCATTGTGCTGTAACAGACAAAGTCTTTGATGGCAAACACGTGAGTGCTTTGCCTCAGTGGTGCTAATTAGCACAGAAGCAACATAAATTTGAAACAAATGGCAGGTTTTTAATGAACATTGTTGGATGAATGGGTTTCAAATGTGGTCCAGGCTTTCTGTCAAGAGGTCCCACGAGGAATCTGTGCTTTTGTAACACTGTTGAAGGAAGTCTGCAGAAAAGATTTACACAACCCCGTGCTCAGTGAGACTCAGTGGCCCGATTGGCTGGAGAAATTTCCAAAGCTGTTTCCGAACATTACTTTTCTAAAATCTGACTTTAGTCGAAAACTCTGTTATTTCCGGCGGGCCCTGTTATCACAGTGCAGTTAAAACTCATAATATTTCTAACCAGAAGCTGAGCGTTTTTAACAGAAAGGTCAGAGCCATTTTACTATATAGATTTTTTTTCTTTTTCCTACTTTTATTGTTTGAATATTTGCTCAGCTCCGCTCTGCTCTTGGTATGCAATAACAAATTTCTTTCCTATGCACTACTATTCAATAGTTTTGGGTTTAGTGTGATTTTATGTTTTTTTTTTTAAAGAATGAATTAAGAAGTGATTAAAAACATTTATAATCTTACAGTAGATTCCTATTTCAAATAAATGCTTTTTCCTAATAAATATTCAGGCGGGAAAAAACATGTTTGACATATTTTTGATTTAAAAAAATGCAGTTTTGGTAAGTATAAGAGACTTAAATATAATTATAAGAGTCAGAAATATTTTCAAAAACTCATAGAGACCTCAAACTTTTAAAGGCCTGGTTTCATAGACAGGGCTTAGCCTAAGCCAGGATTAGGCCATAGTAGTTCAATTGCAACATGTAAGTAACTTTCATAAAAATGCATTAGAAAACAGCATTACTTGTGTGCATCTTAAGACAAAACAAAGACACTGATATGTTTTAAGATCAGTCAGTTCTAGTTTCTTTTAGTCTACGATTAAACCTCGTCGGTGAAACCCAGGAAGCAGTAGTAAATTGTATAAGTCTGTTAAGAATGCTAAATCTTGAATTGTGGGTTGTTGTTGTGTCACTCGTGATAGAGTAGTATCGGAAAGATCTTGTAGCGAGAGGCAACACAGATGCTCCAGCTTTGAAAATGCTCGTCGCTTCGGGCCAAATCACACAACCCCGCTTTTCTTCCTAGAAGCCAGCATACTCTTATACTTACTGAGAACACACAGGAAGCACAGGGACAGATGATGGTCAGGCCAGTGCACCCCATAAAGACAGAGGACACTGAGGGGTTAAGATGGTGTAATTACATTTAATAAAGGACCTTCATGTCTTTCCCAGCCTCCACCCATCTAGGGTCAGCCAGGTTCTCCCTGAGGGCCAGGAGATGTGCCTTTTCCTGCCCCCGTTCAGGCTCCATCACAGGGTCTGGGAGGCTGGTGCACTTTGAGACAGTAACGACAGACTCGGCTCTCAGATTATAGTCATTACCCCCTCATGGCCCATGTCTTCAGTCAGCATGGCCTTGCGCCAAAACATAGTGCCTTCAGTGTAATTTCATATGAGCATTTAAAATTAACCTCGTGGCCTGTAATGAGTAATTCAGCTTGCCCTTCTTTAGAAGTGGCAGGCTATATCATGACATGGAGAGAGAGGCAGTCCGCCACGTATTTATTCTGTGGGCATTTTTAGAAAGCCACAAACGACCAAGGCTCGGCCCTTGTGGTCTGCGCCAAGCTATTTGTGAGTGCTGAATGTATGTCTGAAGGAAGGCAGGGGTGGTGTCTTATAACAGCCATTGTGGAGATGGTATCAGTGAAACACTTACAGGCCAATAGGTGATCATGTGGTGGATCGCTGCGGTTCTGGATTCCGGCGTTAGAGCAGTATCTCAGATGAATCGAGGTATCCTCTACTCGTTTTTAGTGTTACAAAGGCTGTTTCATCTGGACCGTTGAGGGATACTCTCCATCTCAAGGACTGCGTCACACAGGCAGTTTTTGAGACAGATGACTTTATTCATTGATAGGAATCTATTCTGAATTGTCCTGTTATTACAATAAACAAAGCCGCTTTATATTCCTGGAGTTAGAGATGTGAATAATGACTGTAACTATATCGGTTATGAATGACTTGCAGCTAAAATAATGTGTGTGGGTTTTTTTTTTTTTTTGGTCTAATAATAGATTTCTAATAATAAAATGAACACTACAATCATTGAAAGCATTGTTTTTAGATATTTTAGCATTATTTTAGCCCTCTTTAGCCTCCAACATTTTAAACTGCAACTTTGTGGAAAACCACACCAAAACCAGTGAAAATGACTCTTTATAGCAGCTATAATTGTTCAAATGAGAAATGAACACTACTGTTTTAAAGCTTGGACTAATTGTAAGATTTTATAAAAGAAGTCTCCAATGTTTACAGGGACTAAATAGTATTATTATAAATTTTTGCTATTTTATTGTATTTTAAAATATAATTTATTCTTGTAAAGACAAAGCTTAATATCTTTAATCATTATTCCAGTCTTTAGTGTCTTATCATCTATGTTGAAAACAGTTCATATTTTGCTGTTCCTATTCTATGAGAGTTATTGATACATTGATACAACTTTTGAATCAATGAAATTAATAAAATGCAGTTTTTGTCAAACTGTGCGTTCGCATGAAAACCTCACAAACATCACAAACATAAAAATACCCATTACAAATCTACAGTGTGCAAATTTTAACTTCAGATGTGCCTAATGTGTGTGTGTTTGTGCAGGCAAAGTGAATATGAATGTGCAGTGGGAGGATGACTCTATGGAGACTGTGCCTGCGGTACCGGTGCGGATAGCCTTCATGTTGGTGGTCCACGGACGGGCCTCACGCCAGGTGCAGCGTCTCTTCAAGGCCATATACCACACCTCTCATTTCTACTACATTCATGTGGACCAGGTATGTCTTCAGCACCCACTGAGTTTATAAATATCATCTGTAATGATGAGAATATTCTGAACAACAGAAGTTGTTTTATGTTCAAATACAAAATGTAATTAATAAAAAAATATTTATATAATATAATATTTAAATATTATATAAAACACAACTCACTGGTTAACTAATGGTTGGTTGTTGGGTGAATAGTTGACCATCGCCTAGAGCATTAGTGGGGGATGGAAAGAGAGGGGGATGCTGGTTAAGTAGTGGGCTCCAACCCCTCTATTCATTGAGTAAGCTGTTTCAAAAGCCTGATGGAGGATTATTAAAGAGCCATACTTCAGTGTCTTTCACACCATTTACTCTCCCAGCTTGGCAAGTGATAGAGTGTGAACATGAAAGGCTGTTTGTTCACACACACACACATAATGCTGCAATCCCCCCTCCCTTAATTACACACACATACAAAAATACACTTAATGAGCCACTTGAATTCATGGAAGGAATGCGTAGGGTGAGTACTCTGTCTTGTAATTTCAAAAGAGCAGGATAAAGAGCTGCTTTTCAATCAGTCCATCATCATAGACACAAGTTTTATGACTGCAAAAAAAATGAGCAGAGGAAAAGAGAGCTAAAGGTGAGGTGGTATAGCACAGAAATCACACAGGGAAGCAAAGTCTGTGATGTGTGTATCTCAAGAAGAACATGGTGCTTCACAATCACATGCCAAGTTTGTCACAAGCACACACACACCATTTTTGTTATGCCCTCTAGTAAAATATCTAAACATCCCAAAAACAAGATGTGTGATCTTCAAAAATAAGATTGTTGGATAAATAGACTTACAGTATTATATATATATATATAGAGAGAGAGAGAGCGAGATCAGTCCATTTTAGTCATTTAATTGTGCATTGTTTAGATTAACTTTTAAGTGATCTTTTATGTAATCCTTTCAAAACTCTAATAATATAGTAACACTGAGTGTAATCTTTAGCAAAATTATAAAATGAATATAATTTTCATAGTGTACATTACAATCTTATAATGCCTCAATTCACTTAAAGGAGCATTAGGTAAGAAATGGCCAAAACTGGTACTGCAATCACTTTCAAAATACTGCTGAGCGGTGTCTCCC
>JAUCMT010000068.1:15336455-15361122 GCA_032357475.1 Enteromius thamalakanensis
TGCATAAAGTTGAGAGATTCTGAACTTTGTCGCGTCGCTGGACACACCCACATCCGGTCGCCAACGGTCTCTGACGGTCTCTGACGGCCTCTGACGGCCGCTGTCGCTCTTGTCGCCGGATATCGCCATTGAAATGAATGGGATCGCGTCGCTTTGTCGCTGCGTATCGCTGCTGGTGTGAACGGGGCTTAAGACACCAGTTCAGTCTGTGTGACACGCTGCTGTCTATCAACTATTGTGGGAGTGGCCTCTGTCGGTGTCACGCCACACGACATGCATTTAAGAATGGCTTGATTTCAGAAGGGGCGACTTGTTTTTATTAAATCAAAAGAAAACTATGGATCTTTATCATTGTAGTGTGGTTGTGTACACACACTACCAACACACATTTCAGTCCAAACAGGTTAAAAAAGTGCATGTACCACCGTATGACCCCTTTAACATTGTTTTTGGCTTGTCCTAATTCACTGAGACACCTACAGTAAGTGTTTATATTTGGACTATTTAGACAGGTACTGGGCTGCTCTGCAGAGGTACCCACCAAAACCAGTGTGATTCGCCATAGAAATAAACAGAGAGAAGCAGCTCCGGCTACAATGTTCTTTTGCAAGATGCACAAGATCTGTTTCCGCTAGAGGACTGCAGCTTTGAGATTTAATTCATCAAAAACGTTTTACAGATCCAAGACCTAAAGTAAGAATACAATATCTATAGATTAAATCATAACACATATCTCACATTTAAGCAAGGTTTTTACTCACAATGTAGTTGCCAGAATCACTGTCTGGACAACTGAGATATCAGTAAGAAGATAATAGTTGGATCATGATTTTTCAGTATACTATAGCAAATTGTAAAGGTATGGTAGCAATTTTTGTTGCTTGCTTTTGGGATCTGACAGAGCATTTGAACCCAGAAATAGAGATTTTAGTCTCAACAGAGGCATAGTTGTCAGTGGGATAGTCAGCTCATTTTCACATAATCAAATATATTTGCTATAGGAATATCAAGATTCCGGTTCTTGCTGTGATTCTGATTCCTAATTCCTATAAATCTATGCAAATCGAGCCGATCTCAGGCGCCTGTCTGTGTGATGTCACACTCTCCGCTCTCGTGATAGTTTGATTGCCAGACTGAACTGGGGTCTTACCTCAGAGCTGTCATCATTTTTTCACCGTCGGAGCAGATGTAGACAAGAATAACTCATAAGCGATTGAGGTGTTTTGTTGTTGGAAGTAAAAATGATTATAGCAGTAGTCATTTACTCGTTATGTAAATTATGTTTGGTTCTGAAGGGAATGTACCCTCAAACTACGTAAAGGCGTCTATGTTCCCATGAAACATTTGTGATGCAGCTTCACCTACAGAAGAAGTGAGTACAAGCTTCTTTAAATGAATCTTTGCATATTGCCATTCCTAATAATGTGCTAATTAGTTTCACAATTAATGCGGTAAAGTAAACAGTCTCTCAGAGAGAGGCTCTAAGGAGAGGGACGGGGTCAGCAGAGCTCATTAACATTTCAAGGAGAATGACACAATACGTCTTGCTCTGAAAATAGCTGTTTTTGACAGGGTAAAAAAGGTGTGTTTTACACTGGCGTTACCAATAACCAAACCATGTTACAGACTTTTTAATAAGACAATAAAAAGAATCCTATCAACATGTGGAAAACAGGCATCATATATCCTCTTTAATGATTCTCAAGCTCAAAGTTCATGAGTATCATTAGTTAGTAAAGTAAAGATCCTCACTTCAAAGAGACTGGGTCACGTGATTCATTTTTTCACCAATCGGACTACACCAGGGATTCTCAAATCAGGGTTTTATCAGGGTTGGAGCTAAACTCTGCAGTGCGTTCGACCAAAAGGACAAGATCTGAGGAACCCTGGACTACACTGTATTCAGTAGGTATTAAATTCAGTAGTAGTCATTTGTTGCTGAATTAGACTACATAGTTTGTACTTTGTTTCTTAGAGGTGTGTTTAGAGTAAAATTTTGCAGATAGAAATGATTTGTTTTCGGTTGTCAATAGTTTAGATATAAATGAAACATGATACACACAGAAGTCACAGCTGTGCTTCATAAATCGATGCACTTTACATCTTTACATTCACTAAATAACAACCAGACCATGTACGAGTGACTTCTCCTCCATAGCATTGCAATTCCACTGAAGAGTTAACTTGGAAACATTGTGAGAGCAGAAAAATGCACCCAAATCCATATAATTTGGTTCTATTTTTTATAGAGCTGTTTCTCCATCACTATTAAAATAATAAGAGGGATAAAGTCAACCAGCAATTTTCCCAAAAATAAACTCCTACAGGCTGATACAAGACCTCTTCTTGGTGTAATTCTGCTATAATGACCAGCTAGCTGTATGTTTTTCCTTACATATGCATCTCCTGCCAAGTATGTCACAGTTCTCTCTTTCAGTCACACATAATCATTCAGAAAGTTCATATTAGTTACACACTCGCACAGCTATTAGACCCGTTCCACCCTCAGCCGTGAATTATGTCAAAGTAGCGCATTATGCAGTTTCCTAGCGACGTCCTAGAGTTCAATACAGACACCTGAGGTCACCTGGTTGACATTTAATGAATCAATATTTATTTATTCATCCGAATCTAAGACTGGCAGATGGTTTGATAATAAAAGCATTTGATCAACACTTTCAAGACTCACTTTGGCTCATTCCGACATTACAAAGCTAATTCTGCTATCAGCTGGACCAATCTTAATTGGGGTTTTAAGCCTTTCAAACATGGCTGGAGAGCAGTGATATAGGAGCTGGCCTGGTGTCGCGAAGCTCGTAATATTAGGAAAGCCCCTACTGCCCCCAAGCTCTACGCAGAAGTACTGCATCCTTTGGAAAGACATCAGGAAAAGTGCCACATAATCACGGGGTCTGCAGTTGGTTAGTTAGCATGTTCCAGGCATCCCCTGCTGGTAGATGTCGAACATAAATGATGAAAAGACCCTCTTCAAAGACTATGATGATGCATTTTCACATTAAAAAAGCAGTGTAAATCTATGTTTGCATTGTTTTGCTAAACCAAAGAAGATATTGTGAAAAATGCCCATGGGGTCCAAATCTGTTTGTCTAATGTTCTAACTAACATTTTCAACGCTAGGATCCTCTTGTTCTCTTCTCCTTGCAGCCTGTTGCATCAAGACGTTTTTCACAACTTTGGACCACAAATGCCTTTTTAAAGGCAAAAATGTATTTGAAACAAACTGTCAATGCATTTGAGGCTTTGATGGTGAGAGGCTGTTTACTCACACGCCTCTCTGAGAAAAACAACTCCTTCCTAGCAAGTCTACAGAGCCACTGTGTTCAGCCCTTGCAGTCTGCCCACGTCCTGAACATCACCTTGGGTCCAGACGGGCCCTCTGCCTCTGTAAACAGCTCGCGCTCATTCATTCTCACCTCCAGCATCATACAAAATGTCACCTCACATGGATTCATTCATAAATGATGATGATTAGCTCCTGGTTTGGTTTCAACCTCTCTTAGATGAACAGGAGGGCCGGCCGCCCTTCGACTGCCATTACGCTAATTGACTCATCAGCTCTGTGCTTGGCCCGGCCAAACCGGCCATTTCAGCTAATGCCGACAATATGGTTCTCTGATAGGCAGGAGGGCCGGCCTTCTGTCCTCTGCTTGGTCTCTACAGGATGCCTGCTCTTTCATCACACTCTTGAGAGAGTCTGGTACTGCTATTCTAGATGGGATGAAGAGAAAACAGTGATTGACTGATTCACTGACCTTTGCAGGATTAGTTCAGCCGACAATGAAAGTTCATGATTTATAAAGCCATAGAACTTTCTTTTCTTCTGGGGAACACTGTGTGAAGACATTTCGATGGATGTAGATGCTTTGTTTTACGGCTTCATAAATGACATATAATCAATAAAAAAGTATCATAAAAGTATAGTCTAATCTTCTGAAATTATACAGTAGCTTTGTGTGCTCAACAGATTAAAATGCAAGTCATTATTCACAGATTAATGACCAAATTTAAAAAAGATTACAATGTGAATGGATTGGGTCAGTGAGCAGAACTTAAAAACCACTTATATCTGTGACTAAATCATGTTGTATACTGGATAAAATGATTAATGGAACATTGACCTGGATGTTGCTAAAGCAGAACAAGCGCAGTTGTCAAGACTTTTTGTCACATATATCTTTTTACTCACACTAAGCTATTGCATGACTTCAGAAAACTTGGAATATTGTATAAGAAGTTTTCTGAACCACCTTTAAGGTCATTTTATGGTTGTATACCTGTGGGTAAACTCTTGCAATAACAACATAAAGTTGAATAAATAAATCTGTTTTTTGGGCGTGTAAATTTGAATGGGATGCCACTTACGATGTACTCTGTCCATTAGCTGACTACAACTTTGCATTCGTTTCTGACTTCCTCCAGTCAACAGCTGAAAAACAGAAACAAGACACTGCACTGCATTTTTTTCTGGTAATCCTCTACACTTGAAAGTCACAATCTAAATCCATATAAACAGTAAAGCATGTGATTGAAGAGTATTTGTTTCTATACAGCGATAACAAAAGAAAGCTGTATTCCCCATGATTCAGTCTGCAGCCTTCTTAAACCTCTTTTCCCAATTAAAGACTCAGCAGTGAATAGTGAAACCTGGTCAGGGTCTACAATGGAGGTGTCAGGCAAGGCAACAAGTTTCCAAATTAGTGTTTTGCCGAGAGCCTACAATTTCGTTTCCAGCCAGTTTCTTATTTTCTTGAACTGAGTTTTGATAACTTTTCTTGATAAGTTCTACGTTGCTGCTGAAAAGCACCTATTAGGAAGTCTGAGATGGAGTGAGTGCTACAGCGGAGCTATCTATTTACGCTGCCTGTTTGTGCTCAAGCCCCAGGCTGCCCAGCACTTTCTGTTTCTCCCTCTCTGTTGCATCGTTCTAATTACTAGTTGTGTTGTCACTGTCAGCAGGCTCTGTCTGTCTGCTACAATCTTTTTCTTTGTCTGGGGTTTCCTTAAAAATCCACCACACTGAGTGAAGTGAACTACTATAATTTCCTTTCTATTGGGATCAAAGCAACAAGACACAACACAACGCACCTAAACAGTATAGTATTCATAAGATTACATGTTACAACTACACAGTCATTTCAATGATGGATGAGATTACAAAGGCTTAAGGCATGGTTGCATCTCTGACTTTGCAAATGAATTATTTTACCATCCATTCTACAGCCATGCGCCCTAGTTATTCATATGATGTTTGGCCACTGATTATAGGCTGAAAACATTAGAAGGCACATAATGATGCACTACTAATAGAATTATAATGATTATAATAATACAGCCTTAAAGTACTTGGTATTATTGTACCATGTCATATTATTACATTTTTACACGTATATATTTTATTTAACATATTATAAATATGTGTGTGTGTGTGTGTGTGTGTGTGTGTGAGAACATATAAATGTGTTAAATAAAATCCAAATCAAATATATACAATATATACAGAGGGTACGGAAAGTATTCAGACCCCTTCTTTTTTATTCTTTATTCTTATATTGCAGCCTTTTGCTAAAATCATTTTTCTTCATTAATGTACACACAGCACCCCATATTGACAGAAAAACACAGAATTGTTGGCATTTTTGGTGATTAATAAAAAAAGAAAAACTTAAATATCACATGATCCTAAGTATTCACACCCTTTGCTCAGTATTTAGTAGAAGCACCCTTTTGATCAAATACAGCCATGAGTCTTTTTGGGAAAGATGCCATTCCTCCTTGCAGATCCTCTCCAGTTCTGTCAGGTTGGATGGTTAACGTTGGTGGACAGACATTTTTGGAAGGTAAACCTTTGGCCCAGTCTGAGGTCCTGAGCACTCTGGAGAAGGCTTTGGTTGCAATATGTAAAAATTGAAGGGGGTCTGAATACTTTCCGTACCCACTGCAAGTGTAAAAATGTATACTTTTTAAATACATATATAAACAAACAGTATATATCATAAATTTGTAATGTAAATAGAATAGTTATGATAAAAAATGCTCTATTTCAGTTTGAAGCATGTAATATGACTTTTCTGAATGATTATGAAAAGGTTAAAAATATATACACAGAATAAAATATATAACATACACATATATTTACATACGCTCAGGCACTCTATGTGAATAGACCTTTCATAGGTGAAGTGAAAGAGCCTTAAGATGAATGTTTAAGCAAACTGACTGACATTTTGGGATTTATTTACAGGCAGAATTTCTTTAACGGATCCTATGAAGCAACTAACTTCCTTCAAACATATGAAGGCTTCATTCTTTGTAACAGCATGAGCAAACCTAAACTGATTAGCCATTAGCTTATGAAACTCACTTTCAAACTACACGTCCTCTGGTTCAACATTGAACGACATAAGCTATGATTTTGTTAGCGTCATGTAGCTAATGTATGCACAGAGGATAGGAATCAGGGAAATGTCACTTTAATCATAGAGCATTAAGTTTGATTAATGATGTAATTATGAGCGTTAAATGGTGACTGACGTGTTTTGGGTGGACTGTTCACCTCTACATCAGCAGGGCATTGTGGAAAAACCATTAAAGCATCACAGAGGAGCCCAGTCAAATGAACAACCATAGGTTGCTGCAGATTACAGCAGTGGCATCTGTGAGGCTCAAAGCAATACCCATCAGCCCACAGAAAAGGTCCCGTCACACAGAGAACAACAGCCAAATGGGCCTGAACACCCAACATCTACAGTCATCAAATAAGCCCTTAGCCAGCAGGGGCAATGGCCTGGACTTGATTACGGTCTTCAGCAGCAAACATGCGTCTGATATTACAGCTTCCATACTTGAAAGAAAGTTATTATAGATGCCCAGGAGGAAGAAAGGGTGGCTGGATTTAATATAAACTGGTTTTGTTGCATATTACAAAGTCAGCGTATAATTGTAGCCATGGAGAGCTAAAACCTTCTCTTCAAATATGTTTTTTTAAATATTTTCCTCGACATATCTTGTTTTTTAAAAGAAACAAGAATGTAGATGTTGATGCTCTCTCCCCTGGTGAATCAGAAATACCCAAAGTTGTTAAGCCTACACCAAATCTCAGTCAGCATTAATTATATACTCTTAAAGTCAGAAAATAACCCCCTGCTTCAAGCATAACTTCCTCCGGAGGAGAACAGACCTCGCAGCTAAGGCAGGTGAGAGGTGTAGAAAACAGCGCTGCTTGTCACAACGGGGAGGACTGCAGCTGCTAGACTGAGCAGGCAATGCTCTGGGGATCACAGCTGGAAGCTGACGGATGGGAACCCTTGTTCTGTTCGGTTACAGAGCAACACTCTATCAAGACTGATCACTAATGTTTCACTGTACATATTCCATAGTATATTGATTTCATACAACAGTTTAAAAAAGAAGTTACCTTACATTTTAGAGGAAATATTGACTGTTTCTGCTGTATTTTGGCAAAGAATATAGGTCCAAAAAAAGCCATAGAAGAAATATTAATTTCCCAAGTTCATAAGTTATCACTCTAAATGCATTTAAAAATATTTTTAAAATATTAAACAAGACATATTTAGAGAAAGTCTTTTAAGGTTGAAAAAACGCTGGTAATTAGTGCTCCCTAATTAAAAAAAAAGTTAAAGGGAAGGCTTTTTCTTCATATATAGCTAATATTTTTCTAGTTGTCTTAGCTGTTACTTTAAAACGCTATCGTTTATAAGACTATCTGCTTGTATCAGTATTTGAAACGGGTATTGATTGGGTTTTTATGGTGTGATAGTGATTAAACCAGGGTTATACGCAATTACATTGATTTTAAGTTTAGAACAGCAACATGATTGCACTTGGTTTCGAGGAAACGAGCAACAATCCCCAAAACCATAGAAATGCATGAGAAGTCACAAAATGAGTGTTAAGGATGATTATACGTGTGCGTTATCAACAGCTGAAATAAAGCTCCACAGCGTCCCCTGCTGGTATATTCAAGCAAATGTACAAGAATCGTTTTCAGCAAAAAGCAGTGGAGTGCTAAGCCTGCTCATTAAATGAATGTTTGTCTTTCCATTCATTATTATGTAGCCTATATTTTAAGATTCTAATGTAGTAAAAGTCAATGATAACGTGCACTTAGGTAGCACTAATGTTCTACTTTTCCCCCTTCAACAAAACTGAAAGAGACTTCCCGAAGCTTTAAAAACCTACTCTAGCTCATCTAATATCAACACACCATAACATAAAACCCCACACATTTAAATACAAACAGTCCTAGACTTAAGCACTAATTGTTCAACATGCCAAGTAAAAAACTTCCTCTCAGACAGGCTGAGTTTTGACAACCTCTCTCCAATCCAGTCTAGCCAACATGAGCTATGAATACTCCATTAAGGAATGTGCATGTCAGTGTGAACCCCATTAACACTCATTTCATTCCTCTTACAGATGCCAGACATGAAATATTGCCACACAAGTTAAAACTCCCTGTGATTGAAGCCATGGCATCTTTTGTGTCAACCTCAGTTTCACATAAACATGCCTTTTCCCAGCAAACAGACATAAAACACTCAAATGTTAAATTCTAGCAGGAACATTTTTAGCCTCTGCACTGTCGACTGAAGCTTTTCTACCAGATCTGCATCATTTCACTGTTTGCGGTGGAATTTATGAACGGCATCAATATTTGTGATTAAATATAATTTCCTTCAGGCAAAAAAACCCCAAGGGGTGTCAATCAGAACAACTGGCAGATGTGCGTTTCTTACGGTTTACATTTTCTCCTTCAGCTAGTGTGTGAATGAGTACATGTCATGATATGCATTAAGAAAGAAGCGCACACACAACTTGTTCTCCACTGTTTATTTGCTTGCCATTTTACATGTTTTAGAAAAAGAAGCCGAGGATTTTTCCTCCTGTGTGTTTTCGTCTGGCCTCCTCGTGGTCCATGATGCCAGCTGAGGTTGTCAAAACAATGAATCTGCAGAGAACAGAAACAAAAAAAAAAACATGACCAGGCTGTTCAAGAGGCTGCTGCTCTTTGAGTGCATCTTGCCCTGGGTGATTTCTGTACTACATCGTTTTTATGCAATGAAAAGCCAACCTTTGTCACGAATATAGAACCAATTTTTGTTTAGTTTAATTTGGATAATTACTATCGGTAACAAATCTTCTGTTCAGAAGCTTAGCAATGTCTGCAATGCCAAGTACTCAAATAAAACTTAAAGGTCAATCAAATGACAGTTAATGTCAAATGAGACGCATAATTTCTTTAAGAATTAACATTTTGTACACTATTTATGGGCCAAAACATTAAATCTATTGACAAGATGACAAGTACTTGATATGACACCTTTAGGAATCACACAAAGGGCACCAGTGCAGAGCATGCAGCAGCTTTTAGATAAGCTCATTCTCAAGGTCGCAGCAAGAGAACAAAACATGCGCCAACAGAGTTCATGTTTGATGCAATGTTTTAGTTACACAAACGAAGGCCGAAGAGCCACTGATACAAGATTACTCTACTGCATATTCAATTTTCTTTGTAGTAAAGCTAAACCACCCACAACAGTGAGGGAGGATCATGATAAAAGCCTTCTATCATAAAGCAGTGCAATGCTGCTGATGTAATTTCAAGAACTTAATGTTAGGGGAGAAATGTATCTTATTACTTGAATCATTGGTATTTAATAAAGGGTAAGCCCATCAGGATTTGGGTTTTACACTTCTCCAGACAGCATAGTAAGCTGTAGCTGACAGATACATCTGTCTTAAAAGCTACAGTGAATGCAAGGAAGTACATACAAAAAGTAAAATGCTCATAGTGTTTTTTTTTGTAAAAAAGTCTATTTTTGGTAGACCGACAATTACTCACCCGAACTGTCTGGATGGGAGAAGGTTGTTCTGCCACTTCTCCAGATCCTTCAACTGCACATCGAACCGTGGGCTGATGACACCACACTGCATCAGATAAATTGTTTGAGTGCTTAATACATATCAGTAGAAAAACAGAGTGCACCTTATGTCACGCCATTTTCTAGTACTAAAACTTATGCTATTGCCTGCCTTTCTGATCAGGCTGGACACACAAAGTGCAATGATAGACACTTGCTTCCAAACGCTGAACGTGCTTTATGTGCACAACTCCCAAGTTAAATGTTATGAAGAAGAAAGGTTGTCTTGTACATCTTCACATTTGCACATCTTATTTTGATAAAAATGCACAAATAAATCTGATGTATCTCCATGTTAGGTCCTGGCAGGCCGGTGTCCAGCTGAGTTTAGCTCCAGCTTGCCTCTACACACCTGCATGGAAGTTTCTAACAGGCCTAGTAAGAGGTTGAATAGCTGCTTCATGTGTGTTTAATTAGGGTTGGAGATGAACTCTGCAGGACACTGACACTCCAAGACCAAGTCTGGAGTTAATAAGTGCAATAAGGCACTCAATTATGAATATGGATCTTTTTGCACATTCCCAGGTTTCTCCGCAGCGGAAGTAGTCATAGTTGGGGTAACTTGAACAGTGAATGGGAGAGTACCACAAAACTATGTTTTGCACTCGCATTTGCTCAAATAGCAAGAGACAAATTCTATGATAGCGTTTTCATGACCTCCAATAAAAGTAAAAATATTTAAAATAAAAGACTAATTAAAAAAAAAAAAGTGTTAATCAGAGGGTGTTTCTAATGCAGCGCTCTAAGGACTAAAAAAAGACCTTTAGCCTTCACTAAACACACAAGTCTCATTACTTTAGACATTTATTGTCAAGATTTTTATTGAACGACTTACCTTGTTCAGCCTCCCCGTTAGATTGACAACAATTTTCCCGGCTCTGTGATCATCAATGATCTCAAATTCACCAATGTAACCTGCAGAGACAACACAGGATTGAAAATATTAGGGACTGACAGCAGCTTTCAGCTTCAACAGAAGCCAATCGTGTAGGTCTGGAGCAACACTAAGAGAAATATTCTCTTCACAACACACCAGGTCAGAATGATTCAGGCAAACTCAGACACAGGAGAGCCGATGGACTCACTTACCGTGCTTCATCATCACAGTAAGAAAGCGAACTATGACTTTAGAGCAGGGCCTGATGAGAACCTGGCGTTTTCCACGTTTCTCAGCATTGTTGATGCTTTTCAGCGCATCAGCGAGAACGTTCATGCGCACCATGATGCCTGCGGAGAAACAACCCCATGAGATTCACTTCACACACAGTTAACACAGCTCATCTCAGCAATGTCACGAGCCAAACGATACTTTACATAGCAATCAACGGCTGTGGAAAATACTAAATGTTAATTTACATACTATTGGAAACCGAAAAGCAAAAACTGTGCTAGAGGACTATAAATTAAAAGTGTGTCTAGTTTTCTCCTGAACTACGCGCTGTGATTAACGTGCTGGTGGACTACTAAGCGCATTAAACCGAGTTCGTCTTCACCATTAACCTTTCTATTTCATAATAACACACGTTTGTGGTTGAAGTAAGGCAGCGGACTGCTGGAGTGCTTTGGTTTGACTCGGGTTATTCGTGTCTGTCCCTCAGTACCACGGCTGAATGGCAGAGCTTGGACAGCCCCGAATATCAGGGAAATATATCCGCTTACACAGACACGATTAACCAAATGATTCAAAAACCTGGCGTTTTGGCAGCTCACAAACACATACTTCTGTCTTAACGTGGATGATATGCAACGATGTGCGTGATTTAAAACAGATTATACAAGCATTGCAGCAATCCTGAGCCTTACCAGTTCTGCAATATGGCGGAAAGAGGAAGGAAGAGGGGCGCGCGGTGCGATTAGGGAAAAATGTACTCTCGCGAGAACACAGAAGCGCGCGCGGATTCGTCTGTATGACTGCCACCTACTTGTGTGGAGGATGCCACGAAACATCTGCATGTTCAGTCCTCGATCTGAAGTATTTGCATTGCATTTATCAACATTTTCTGGTTGGCTTTATAAACAATTTGGAGTTCAGTGGTCTATTCACTGAAGCGTTGTTTCCAGTCTCACTAGGCCTGGCTGTGACCCAATTCCTAACGTTTTACTTTTGTTTAAAAAAAATCTTATATGCACTTTCGCCATTTATTTTCAGCTAAATGTGTTTGTATGCATTCTTAGATCTATCCATCCATCTATACACCACAAAATAATGCTCCATTTTATGTGTGTGTGTGTATATAGACAGATAGAGATAGAGATTTTTTCATGTATTTTTACCCCTAGTTTTACTTTTTGATTAATGGTCCAATTTTCTTTCATCTATAAGAGGTTGTACTTTTTTGACAGACAAAAAATACAAAACATGCATAGCATCTATCTTTATATTATATCCATCTTATATTCACATATTTATTTTTGGCCAGACAATTTTACTTTTTGACTTATTGTCCAATTTGTATACCATCTATGAGAGACAAGAAGAAACACCAAACACAATCTATGCACATTGTTTATTGTGTTGATTATGTCAGATCATGCTTTTAATCTAATCAGATTATTTTGTATAGCAGTACAGATAATACAACTATGCCAAAATAAAAAAAAAAGCTTGGTGTCAGAGGAAACAGTGTTAGGGTTAACAAGTATATCTCTCTTTCACATTAGGTTTTAAGTGCTTTACAGTAGACCACATATGGTCAAAGTCTATGGTGCATGTCCATTTTGCTGGTTCTTCAGAAGGAGGTCCATGTAGGCGCCTTCTAACAGATCATCCTCCTTCACTCCCAGGTCCAGCATGAGCTGATTTGCAATGGCAACTCCTTCTTCTCTGCTCTGCTGCTCTTTCATCACCACCTCCAGCTCCATGAAGTCCCCCAGGCCCTCCACACAATCAACATGCACCCTGGTTTGTCCCACAATATACAGTCTCCTCTCCTTCTTCACCTGTCCCACCTGCCCAAGTGCATCTGTCAGAACCTTGACCAGCCCCTGTGGGTCGTTGGTAGGGGTTATGGAGTAATTTGACAGCTTTGGTCCTTCTGTATCTGGCCTTTCATAGAAGATCAACTGTCCTGTGCCATCCTGAAAGTCTCTGAGTTTCAGGCGACCTGCGGACACTTTGAAAAACGTGTCCTGCTGACGGATCACTGTCCCGTCCGAGCCGCTCAGCTCCTTTGCACGCTGCGTGAGGTAAGGCAAGTCACGCAAAACTGCTTTTATTTCAACATTTGACGGCATGTTTAAAAGTTATGCAGTTATACAAAGTAAGAGCAGCAGTGCAGGTCTAGATGTTCTTGCTGTTTGGCGCGCTTACGCAAACTTCTAAAGCGCATGCGTAGCAATGACGCTTTGATTCATTCAAGTGAATCGAATCTTTTAAATTGATTCCCGAAAAACAATCGAAATCACATCGTGTTACGCCATTGCGGCAGCAGGTGGCGACAAGAGTCTTTTGTTTGTTATTTTTAAAACGCTGTCATCCATTGTTAATTTACTTTAATGTTTGAAATTTATTGGATTTAACTTGTTGTCTATTTTGTTCACATATTTTTGTGTGTTAGCGATTCGTTACAAACTCTAAAGTCAACTAAAAACGCCTTGCTGCACTTTGTTATATTGTTATTAGACTTTTCGTATCTACAAATATATGAAAGTAAATTAATGTGCTTAATACTTATATTAAGAGAGTGTTTTAAAGCATTTCCCCTACACTTGCCGTCGCGTATGAAAAAAGGAAACCTTACATCAAATGCTCTTCATCATTTTTGTGGTTTTTAAGTTATTTTACACAATTCTTTCCGACTCAAGACACTTGGTCGGTGAATGTGCCTGTATGATAAAGAGATCCAAACAATTATATGGTTTGATGATTTCTATGAAGGTAGGATGAAAATGTGAGTCAGTGCATAAGAGTGAACACAAATGATTCATTTAAAACAACGATTCATTTACGAACGAAACACAAAAACAGCGCATGCGTAGCAGTGTCACTGTCAGTACTAGGACTTTAGTTAAATGTCACGTAGCATTTAACTCAATGTAAAACAAAAACGTTACATGGCCTCAATTCACTATTAATTTGGCACTTAAATTTATTAGTTATCGGAATAGCACGCAGTTTGTAGCAGATATAAGTGTCGCTCTTCTTCTTTTAGCTCTGCAGAGACATGTTTACATCCCAGACCTCTTCCTTCCAGGAGTCCATAGACGTGGACGAAAGGGATGCAGACTTCGACAACGAAGAGATCGCCGGATACAGTCAGAAAATACAACAGATTAACAGCTACTATGCCATATACTACTACTACCAGAACACAAGGTGCAGTGGTTTCCACTTGTAATTGTATCATTGCATTAGGTAACGTTATGGTAAGGAGGCAAATGCAGGATGCTAGCTGTTTTAGTGATATTTTGCCCGTTTATACAACATATTAAGAATTGTGTATGATATGCAAGCATGCATGGTTAGCTCTAAGAAAGACGTTTATAAATATGAACTATTCCTATGCTTATATGAATTAAGCTTGCACTTGCATGACACTGAAGAACAAACCAGAAATATATTTAAGCATATCTGAAGCATGGTCCATAATATTGGTTAATCTTATGAAATCGTATGACTGTATTTTGGATCAGTAAATGGACATTGATATGAATGTACACGGTCATGTAGGCCAGTGAGAACCCCTGGAGATCATATAAATGCTTGTGAAGTATTAAACGCATTATCAAACTACTCAGATCAGAGGCTTCCGGAGACAGTGTGTCCTGGAGCCAGAGAAGATCAGACTCTACCACAAGTCAGGAAGACTTTAGGTAAAAAAGGGTCCATCCATCATTTCTGTTCATTACAGTCCCGTGGCTTTCAATGTTGTGATGGAAGAAAAATCATGGCTTCAGTCAAAAAACCCCACTCAGGATTCTGTGTCTGGCTTTTCATCATGTTGCCTTGCTCACATCATTCATAACCGGTGAACTAAACTGTATTTCTGTTGGTATGTATTTCTGCTAGGTGCCGCTGCTGATTCTGTGAACATCATTGCTTCATTGACTGCTTATCTGTCCGCCTTTATTTCCTTGGTTATATTCTAGTTTAACGCATATTTTCCATTTTTAAAGTCTCACACTGCTGGACGATAGCTTGCCACCTGAGGCCGAGCCAGAGCTACGCAGTTACATCTCCCGCAGGCTGAGCAAGGGCGCTTTGCTCGGGGGTATGGGTAACATTGCCACTGTGGAGCTAAGGTACTTCATATAAGTTTTATAGTTACGTCCCCCTGTGGTGAAAAGTTATTTACAAGTGTGTCTGGAGATTTTTATTAAGCTTAAAGACAGTCAAGTGCAACTCCATGTCATCAATGTTAAGTTTTTTTTAAAACCGCAGTGTATCAAAGACAGTATTAAAAAAATGGTTTGAAACCGTTACAAATAGGAAACTTGTAATCGGCTTCTAGGATGGGGTTTTTCATATTATTATTTATTTTTATTATTATTAGCTAATTTACATAAAGCTGATGAAAAACAAAATATTAAACTAAAAATGTAACATTTAAGCAAAAATTATAAAACTATAATTAGAAACGTTGTTTTGGCAGCTAACGGAAATAAGAAATTTTAAGTTGATGTACTGATACTGCTAAAAACTGAATAAAAAGCTAAATACAAAAATTAAAATTAATTCAAAATATAAATAATAGCATTTAAATAGTACTAAAATAACACTGCATAATATTTAGACAAATTATTATAAAAATTATATTGATTGTGGTGTATGAATAAAGAATTGTTTTTGCAGTGACTATAGCCACTGGTGCTAACATGGCATTACAGAATAAATAAACAAATATATAATATTTAGCAAGCTGGAGAGTACTATTTCAATAATATTATATTAATACATTTGCATTACTTCATGTTTAGTATCCTTCAGTCCAAAACTAGACATTAAGAATAATATTACCATGTATTGTCTTATCTTGTTCAAGCATCCCTGAGCAAGCGGTGGGCTGTTACTGCTGTCTGCTGGAGCAGGAGAAATCTCCAGAACAGCCTGAGGCCGATGGCAACGGCTGGGTGGTGTGTTTCCTCGGAGGATCAGAGAAGGGCCTGAATCTATATCCTTAAACCACAAATGACTGATCATTAAACTGTAGAAAATACTGCATTGTGCACTGAAGAAAAGGAGTGTTATCAAATTAATATTGTATTCAAGCAGAACATTGCTCTTCTAATTGGATATGAAACCCATTTTCTTTAACCCTACAAACGTTTAGAATTGAGCTGGACAAGTACGTCCAGGGTCTGCGAGGCTGTTTGACTATAGAGGTGAGGACAGTTTTTGCCACTGACAACTGAAATAATCCACATGTTAAAAACAGGATGTATTTGCAAGCACACTGCTTTTTACATCCATTTGCTGTAAATATTGTTGGCAACCTACAGATGCAGAATTTGGAGACAGAAGTCAGGCCCTACCTGACCCGCTGGTATGAAGAGTCAGTTATGCACATTCACAGAGTGGTCCAGCTGTTGCAGGCCAACGTTGGGTACCTTCTGCATGCTGTAAGAAACCACTGCTGTCATTTAATCAGTCATATTTAAAAGCAGTAGCATACCATATTATATGAAAGGGTAAATGAGCTTTTTCTCTGCTGCAGGCTTTGAGTCACAAGCTTGTCGAGGTCACAGGGGCAGATGAGAAGACAAAATCAGATGTAGCAAGGTATGCGAAACAACATTTACCTGCTGCATTTTTACAGTTTTAAATAGTGACAGCCATTGCAACTTGATTAATTGTCTTATTAGATTTATCAAAGCAGCAAGCCTGCAGGGTCTAGTTCAGGAAGATACCACCACAGCCTCCCTCTGTAAGGCCATTTCAGAGGACTCTCACACCAGTCTGATCATCGACTGCTCCTCCAGCCCACCTACGCTCTCCAATGGAGGTCAGAGGCAGTCTCAAAGACCCTGAACATACGGATGTTTTCATTTTACAAATGTCTTATTCTGTTAATGTTGTGTTGAAACTTCTGCAGTCAGTAACCGGTTCTGCGATGACTGGATCCAGGCCTTCCTCAATGCTGCTGAACGCTTTAACCCTTTCCTTCTCCGCCAAATTCTGGAGAACTTTAAACTTAAGGTTAATTTGCTTCTGATGATTTCTGTGTTCAGTGGTATCAAGATAAACATTTAACATTTGAGTGTTAACTGTCTGCTCTCTGGTTTCCAGATCTCACATAAAACACTTATATTTGTTGCTGGTGATCTGTTGCTGTTTTGTAAACATCTGCTCACAATTTAAATTAATAAGCACATGTCAAATGTTACTTCAAAAAATAAATCATTTTAAAATATTACAGTGTATTAAAAATGTATTAGCTTGCATTTAAAAAAGTGCTTTAAAAAGCATTAACTAGTATTATTAAATAAACAGTCTTTTCTGAATAGTATCCTGACGTTAAGAGTGCTCACATTTAGAAATGCCAGTTTCATCGTTTTGACTGTCTTCTAAAAGCACATTGTCTTCTCTTTGCAGGCCATCCAGGACATGAACAACCTGAAGCGCTTCATCCGTCAGGCAGAAATGAGTCACTACGCTCTGTTCCGCTGCTGTCTGTTCCTGCAGAGCTGTGGAAACGGAGACGTGCTGCTGCAGAACGCTCGGGCCGAGCACAGCAGCCTTCCTGAGGCCTGTGGCATCATAAACGTGCTGGAGGAGTTCCTCGCGGAGCATGCTCAGGGCACGCTGTACTGACACCACAGTTACTGCACATACACTCACCTGTCTGAAAGCACCTTGGAAGCAGACCTTCTATTAAGCACCCGTAATTATATCAATACGGTTTGCGTTATAAGCAACTTCAACAAACTTAATAGTAAACACCAAGTATAGTCGTGTGTGTAGAGGTTCAACAGAGAAGGTTGATAAAGATGATGCTATGGTGTGCTTCTGTATTTTGATTT
The DNA here is from genome assembly GCA_032357475.1 of Enteromius thamalakanensis. Lineage (NCBI taxonomy): Eukaryota > Metazoa > Chordata > Actinopteri > Cypriniformes > Cyprinidae > Enteromius > Enteromius thamalakanensis. Next base: position 15,354,377 of record JAUCMT010000068.1, read on the forward strand.
GGGTGCATAAGAATTACAAACTAAATAGATCCTATAATATGGACCAATGAGAAATACATGTGTGATTAAACTTTTTTCTCAATAATCTGTATATATTCACATAGTACTGTTTAAATGTGACAACTGAGTCTAAGACGTGGTCTTTATCGTGCAGTAGTCATTGTTTTGAAGATGTGTAATTTTTAAAACAGACAGTCCTGTAGATTTACAGAAATAGAAAAACTGAATGAAGCTAGTCACGTAATCATGAAGATCTGAGTAAGTGAATATCCTATTAACCCTCCATTATTATCTATCATACTTGCATTTTTTTTTCTGATAGCGCTTAATTTGGTAATGTTAAACTTTTTATTCTTCCTTGCCATTTCCAAATTTTTCTTACCAAAGACAAACAAAACTTCTGATGATCATGAAATTGGTTGTAAATGTAATATTAAAAATAATAGAACTGTGAGAAATTTATTCCTTAAACATCATGTATATATTGATCTAGCTGTAAATTGTGATAATGTGTAAAACTAGGTTTCTTCTTCTGGCTCGTGACTGTACTGTGAGTAATTTGTCCCAGGAACATTTCATTTGTGTGAACTTGTAAGAATTAAAGAAATGTTCTACACGACTCTTGAATTCATGCAAGAATTAAGATACCATGTAATTTATCTTTGGCAAAATGTTAGTTTTTATTCTATGTTAATCAATTTTAAACATCTAATGTGAGGTTAAATATGAATAAGGAAATATTCATATTCTGCCTGTAAAATACCTGTAGTATTTTTAGCAGGAGCCATTTGTAGAGACAGTAGTCATAGGCTGTTGCATCATTACCACAAGAGGGCAATGCATTAGTGCTGGGAAGGTGCTACTTTAACAGGACAGATTAAGCAGGAGGCTTTAATGGAGGACACAACAATTTATTGTCAACAATTATTTATTGTCTCAGAAAAAAACCAGAACTGCAAACTGAAACAACTATATAGTAAAACCTAGTCAGTATATTTTGTACTTCAGAAATATCACTAAATAAACTTGTACTTTTGAAATGAGTTATTATATGTACCTACAAATCCTTTTTATATATTTGACACATTGCACTGGTCGCGACCAAAGATTTTAACATTCAATAATATTAAGTCAAAAGTGTTTTATGACACACTAATGTAAAAAACGAATACAATACAAATCCAGATGCACATTATTTTATAACATGCGGTATGGTATAAAACGACTGGTATGTCTGAAAATGTGTTTTATACATCTCTGGGAAAATTCTCAATTGCATTTTAAAGTATAGTTTCACTCTGCAACCTTAATGTCATAAGCTACTACTCCATGAAGAGAAAATCCAAGGTAGAAAGTCACATTCTCATTTGAGTTTGGCAAGGAGGCAGAAAAAAGTGGGATGACTCTGATGTTGCTTTGATCAGATACCTGAACAAACAGATTTCCGTTTTCCGTGTATCCAGTAACCCTTTTAAGCAGCTGAACAACGTCTGGGTTGGTCCACACTTCACCGCCTTGCCATTTGAGGCGTCTCTCACTGAGGGTACCCATGCAGAATTTTTCAATTGTGGTCTTGTGCACAATTTTATTGAGACCTCTTGCTTTTCCAAGCAGGAAGTGAGTGAAAATCCTACCTTTTGCTGAGGCACTAGATTTTACCTCTGAATATCTATGGAGTTGTTTAATTGCTTTTGTGCAAATGTCACTTCCTGCAATGGACGGCACTCTGCCCATAGACTCTTCTGGCCAAAATAAGAGCGATAGAAGAAAGTAAGCAGTTTCTGGTAAGGGAATTCTCCGCTCACAGCAAAACGGCCCGCAGAGATCTTGAAGTTTTTCAATGGATAGAAGTTTTCCAGAGCCAGGTGAAGCACAAGAGAGTGCTATCTGACAGAAGATGAAGTTTATGAGCTCCGTCTGGTCAAGATCCTTTTTCAGGTCAGCTGGAAACAGGTCGATTATACCCTCAAGCTTTTTTCCAGCTCCGTCTTTCTTCCTATCAGACAGCAGGTAAAGAATTGTTGTAACATTACCACCTCCAAGTTGGAAAATTTTCATTTGTCTATTTAATAGAGAACCTGAACTGGTATCAACAGCCTCGTCGTCTTCATTGTCAGTGGAAAAAATTTTGGCATAGACAGAACTTTTCCTGAGGAGCCATTTTCTTGGATTATTAACTTTTTCAGGCTCTCCTTCATCCAACTCCTCCTCTTCCTCAGAACTGTAATTCTGAAAGTGAGCAAGATCCTCACAAATACACTCTAAGGCTTTTTTAATGCTGTTTTTTAGACCTTTTAAAAGGCCATGAAACATCTGCCAAGGTCTCTTCACTTCTTCTGGAATGTTTTTAGTAAGAAGGTAATCCAACAACTTCCTCTTTCCCTCCTTGCCAGAAAAAAAATCTACGATGGACAGCAGATCACACAATCGAAATCCGATATCAACTTCTCCAAAATAAGAATTACTTACAGTCTGTTTTTGTGGACATTTCTCAGATTCTCTAAAAGCATTGATTCCTTTAAAAGCAGTATCAATCATGTCAGTGACATCGTCTGGTTCAATAGGGACTTTCTTGCATATTTCTTCATATTTGTCATAGAACCACTTTTTGTATACTTGTCCCAGTGTGTCAAGTATGTATGGGTGCTGTGGTAGATGAGATTTGGCTGTTTTAGCCCAAATCTCTGCTTCCACAAACCTTTTGTTTTCATAAAGCAGCCGTGCAAGCTGTTGAGCAACAAATGCATCCTCAAAACAATTGTAAGCTACCTTAACAAGGTCAATGGCTTTCTCCAGATCTTCTGTCTCACAGATATGCTCTATTAAAGGAGAAAACCAACTGTTTTTTTTATGTCCCTTGCTTTTTTTGGTGCGTTGGAACAGAGCTTTGACAAACTTTCGGAAGTCACCCCTTCCGAATCTGTGGTCAAACAGGACTTTGTCCTCAAGCAGGCTTCTTGCAATATCACTTTGGCTCTGATGACTGGAGAGCTGCTTCAGGATCTCCTTAGCCATTTTTTCATGAATTATTCTCACAGAGCTGATATGTGTCTCACTGGATTTTAGCTGTATGAATAAAAACCTAGCCTGCTCACTTAATGAATTTTCAAATGTCTGGTGTCTATTTTCTTCAATCCATGTGGATGTTGATGGTTGATGATTGTCTAAGTAGGTTCCTAAGCCTAGGAATGCCTCACAGTGGGATACAGACAGGTATGAATTCTCAATGTAGCTGTTCAGTAGTGCCACAAATTTGATCAAATGTGTCTGAAGAGATGAATGATCAGTTTCCTTCAGCAGGTTTTTAACACAGTCTGTAATGTAAAACTGTTCAAACTCTTCACTCATGAGCACAAAAGTGAGTATAAAATCTGGTTCAAACTTAAGATTGAGATACTCTGCTTTCTCTGAGAAGAGCGTCTTTTCAGCCGGGGATAGTTTATGTGTAATTCCAACTGTGCATAACGGCAATCTTTTGCACATCCTTTCTGGATCCAGAGACCTTTTACAACAGAGAATGATGAAACACAGTTTTGAAGGACTTATTTTCATTGTTGTGACTGCATTGCTCAATTCTCGTCTGAGGTCATCCTGATAGTCCATGTTGCAATCCTCTAGCAGCAGAAGCACAGGTAAACAGGCATTCCTGTCAACTTCCTCGTAACTCCAAAGCTTTACAGCATGTTCAGAGACAGTTGTGGCCTGGTACGACTGCTTAACAACAGCACATCGCATTTTTTTCCTCCAGTTCCAGAGGATCTGTCGAGCTACTGTGCTCCCTCCACTACCAGGTTGGTGATATATGTTGATGTTTTCAATGGACCGTTTTAATGAGTCTGTCCGCTCAAGATCCTCCAACATTTTGTTAATTTCTGCATATGCATCACGTTTAATGAAGTCCTCACATTTATTTTGGTCAGCCAGCCACAAATTCATCCAGTCAATTTTTCCACCTTGATAGAAGTATCGCTCAGTTTTCTTTATTTGCTCTTGCTCCATGACATCTATATTTGTTTCTTCACACTGGTCAACACGCACTACTTCTAATGAGTTCATACCATCTTCATCCACAGGTTTCAAAAAGCAAACACCACTGTTTGATACGGGCAAACACCTTGTGGCCTGAAGACTGGTGAGCTGAATGCTTTGAATTGTAGCATTTACGTGGCTCATTGGCATACCAACTACACTGATTTGTTCAAGAACGTCTAGCGAGCAGGACACTTGGGCAAGGCTTGACCATTTCTTATAATTCTCCCTTGACTCTGAGATGATGACTATGTCCTCATGACCACTCATTTCTGCATAGAACTCATGGAAGGTGTCAACAAGAGGTTGTTCAATGTCAGACGTGAGAATGAAAAGTACCACAAATGATCTTTTAGGGAGAATCTCATTGCAGATAACAGATACAGCTCTTTTCAACAGTTTCTTCTTGTTTTTGATCCAGGTTTTTTCATCACAAGGTCTCTCACCTCCAATGTAATCACTCCGACCATTGCAGAAAATCCAACTTGTTCTGTCATATAGCTGTAAATGTTTCACAAAGTCAGTGGTGTTTTCCCTATGATCATAATTTTGCAGGAAGTGGAGGTTTATAGCATGGTGTTCTTGGTAATTGTGACAAAGTCCAGATAATTTGGAGTCAGGGTCATAATCAAAAACGCTAAAGATATTCATGTGGGTAAGAAATTTGATGTTCTGTAGGTTCTCCTGATCAAACCTGTTTGACACAATAATGTAACGCAATGTGTTGTCCATGTATTTTTTCCCATTTGTCAAAAGAACTAAGAGTTTTCTTCCTAAGTCCTCTTTAAAATGAGCCTGTGTTTGATTCTGGTTGTTTTCCTCCTGTTCTCTTTTTTGGTCGAGATCTTTAAGAGCTTGAATGAAACTGACAAGTTCATCCTCAGTAACACGTGGAGTATTAGGCCCAACTCTTTGATAATAAGCTTTCTGCTCATATTCAAGTTTATTTTTTTTCTCGTGAAACTTTGGTATACGGGCACCATACACTTTATCCCTCACAACATTCACCATGGGAACTACATCCACTTCCACAATCCAGTTTTGGGTCTGATTGTCTTTGTCAATTACTGGGATGAATTTTGGGGGTTTGATACACTTTCTGGCATCAGAGTGCTGTGTTTGAAAGCAATTTTCAATGTAGTCTAAAGCATCTTCAAAGATCTCTTTGTCTTCAATAGGAATACCAATTATCTCTCCATGTTTGTATGTTTTTGTCTTGTCCATGACCCCAAAGTGGATTGTGCCATTTGCACGCATATTCATGCATGCACATGCAAATCGAATGACTTCACTGGCAAATTTGATCTTTAGCTTTCTTGTTTCTAATTTACAGGCATTCTCCAGTGATTTGTACTCATGGCATGGAGTGATCAGATTGTCTATTCCTGTCTCTGGTGGAAGTATGGCATGTTTCATATAGCGGAAGTGTTCATCACTGTCATTAAATTTCCGATATTTACTTTGTGTCAAAGACACAGATGTTTCAGCAGTGTCGCTTGTGGAAAGGGTTTGTTCAGGACTTGTGACATCACTAGAAGATATAGAAGGTACAGCTTCATGTTTTTCTTCTTTGCTGCCTTCTCTATCAGAACTAGGTTTCTTTTTATTTGTTGTTAAGTTGTCTGGTGCTATAAGTTTATCTCTTTCAAACAGGAGAAGCTGTATTTGGCCACCTCCAAAACCAAGTTCTTTTAAGTATGATTTTGAAACTCGTAGTAGAACAGGTCCTGTTACCTCTTCATTCTCAAGTGTCTTTATGTGCTCTTTTTTAACTCCAATCGACTTCAACCATAAGCTGACATGCTGTTCATTCCAGTCTGAACATGGTATTGAATCATAGTCTAGGCAAGAAAGTTTACAGGCTTAGAAATAACACATTTAAACGTAAACAAATGTCCTATTTAAGCAATAATTCAATTTTGAAAGGTCTATCTCTGCAGAGTCAAAAGGTTACAATACGTCAATACAATTTATGCAGGTTTATAAACTTTTTAAATGATTTATGAGTGAAAACTACTGTCAGCAGGCACATTTGTTGCATAAAAGCTATTTAAAAGATCAATATTTAGTATTTCTTTTTCGAAAAAAACACAGAACATGCTCTACAGTTAAATGGATAAAAGTAAGTTTAGCAAAATACTCACCCATTCTGTGGGATTGAACATTCAAGGAGCATGTTTCATCGTTTTGTGCCATCAACACTGAAAAGAAGTTATATTTGCGTAGTAAATATTTATGGCTTTGCACTGATTGTAGTTTGGACACTGGTTTGTTAAATATTAACCTTATTATTTTGTTGCTTCCTTGTTTGATGTTGGCTACTCTTGTCTAACTGAAAAGTAAATGCAAAACACAAACTTGGAACCTTATTACAGTTAGGTACTGTTAAATGTGTTTAGTTACATAGTAGGCCTATAACGTTTGTGGTAATAATAATTACCACAAAAGAAACAGATCAACTTATAATTGTTTTACATCATAACAGAGAAAACTAAACTAAATTTTGCTTTAGTCTTGTTATTTCAAAAAGCCTTATTTGTCTCAGCAAGTCCTGTGACGGCTGAATAAGGAGGAAACAGTTGCAGATGCGTTTTAACGATTTATTGACAGCAGTCAAATAATTCAGTTCTTTGAAAGTCAAAACCCGCGAGAAGCGGTAAAGGCTGGTAGCGCAGGAACTGCAGTGGGCAATCCAGACAGCCGTCAGAGAACCCAGG
>JAUCMT010000068.1:15383909-15427532 GCA_032357475.1 Enteromius thamalakanensis
ATTTGAATTATATAAGCCTTTTTGAGAAATCCACACACAAATGACATTTAAAGGTTTAGGGTCAGTAAGATTTTTTTTTGCAGGTGGGGGGTATTTTATTTAGTAATGATGCATTAAATTGATAAAACAATAAATAAAAAACATTCACAATGTTAAAAAATTAAAAGCATCACACTTCCATGAAAATATTAGCAGAGGCATTGTTTTCAATACTCCTAATATTTCTTGAGCACCAAATCAGACCATTTGAATGATTTCTGGAGGATCATGTGACACTGAAGACATGAGTAGTAGCTGCTGAAAAGTCAGCTTTGCCGTCACAGGAATAAATTACTTTTTAAAAATATATTACAATTGAAAACGTTTAATTTCAATTATAATATTTATACAATATTGCTGTTTTTCTGTATATTTAATCAAAGAAATTAAGCTTTAGCATCCCTAACTTTTCAACATATGCAAGATTTTTTTTTATAAAGCATACCAACCTCACATTTCATAAAAAAACATAATTGCATAAGCAGGACATAACCAGCACACCAAGCTAGAATTAAACTGACTCCTGACTAAGTCCTGACAATTAAAAAAATAATTTATTATAAAAATAATATGCTAACCTTGTAGACTTTAGCACAATATTCAAAAGAACGCGGGTTGCTGATGTCATACACCAAGCAAACGACATCACAAGCCAGATCAGCCTCAGACAGGAACTCAAAGTCCGGCAGCACCTCGTGTAGCTGAGAAAGAGAGAAAAACACTCAGCACTGGCCAGATGAAGATGACTGTAGTGGACAAATCAACAGAACTCTAACTTACAAGCAGATATTTCTCTTGTCCATACACATAAGTGGTGCTGATGGCATAATAAGACTTGTGGTCTTCTCTTATCCTCATCTGACGCTGCAACATGAAGGAGGAGATAGTCAAAATCAGGTCCAAGTCAAAACACTACATGTTCTTGTGAGGCATTTATACTCACCGCAAGGTTCCTGCCCAGGAAAGCCTGCAGAAAGCCACTTTTCCCGCAGCCTCGAGCTCCTAGGACGTTGCAGCGGAAAACACTGCGCTGGGTCTGTTTCTTCTGCAGGTCAATGCGCTTATTCCTCGTGACTGCACATCAACAACACATTCATGTATCTGCCCATATATTCGAATGAATGGATCAAGATACACACTAAAACACTCTTACTTGTGATAGCAGCTGCCTGGGACTCTTGTTCTTGGATAATAGAGTAACCAAGATAACCCAAGTACTCTAAACATCGCTGCACATCTAGGTATGTTGTTAGCCTGAAGTGGAGATAAATCATGTTTCAGTCATTTCAGAAAGTTCCTTTATTTCCATTTTCATGAACTGTAGGATGAAGGCAGCACTCACGTCCACTGTGAAAGGTAGCCTTGGTAAGTGATCCAGCCCTGCTCATTGGTGCAGACTGTGTTGTTGACATCGGGACCCCAGGGCATGTAGGGAAAGACCTTGAACAAATCCTTCAGCTCATCTGGAGACAGAGCACAGTCTCGATCCTAATGCACAAAAAAAGTACAGATTAATTCAATTGTTGAAAAACACACCCCTGAATTACGCAATTAAACAGAGCAAGGCAGCATCCAGTCAGTCAATAGTTTTCATTCACTCATGCTCTGACTGAAGCTAGATAACCACCCTTATCAAACGCAGCTGTTTGGACAACGTATTTGTATTTGCTCACTTTGTCGTGCTTGTCAAAGACGCTCTGGAGGAAGAGGTAGGCATTGTGGTTCAGCTCTGTGGTGCAGTCCGGAGGTATTTTTAACCTAGGGAAACAAACAGATGTTAAAATTACAAATTATAAACTCACAATTTGAATTTGTGTGCGTCTTTGCAAAATAGCGCAGTGCAACAGATCTGCAAAAAAATGTGATCCAACCGGAGATGAGCTGTGAGCTGCTTGATGTGACATGACTCATGTTATGTTGAAGTACTGGATCTTGGCTGGGACTCACAGTGGAAACAGGTATTCCTGGGTCAGCTCCAGATCATCATCATAACCAAACCTCCTGAGCACAGTCCATGTGGTCTCATGCCTTCCTCTCTGAATAAAAAGTGTATGAAGGAACAGGAAACCTAGAAAACAGACACAACAGAATCTGATAAATGAATGAACATGAGGAATTTACAAATATGCAATATTATTAACAAAATTATGGCAATGGGAAGCCAAGTATCCCTGTACAACTGTGCCAGTGACACCACTATACCACTCACCCTTCAGTGTGAGGCCATCGTCTTTAACCCCATCTGACATATTTTTCCGCACAACATTCTTCACGTCCTCCAGGGCTTGAGGTGCCAGCGGTATGTTAAAACAAGTTCTCTGCAACGCAATACCAACAATCAACACAGCAGCTTGAGACGCTTGGGAAAATATGACGCTTTCATTAATATGCAGTTTGTGCAGCTGTGTGTAAACACGCAGCAGTTTGGAAGAAAACTGCTCTGACCTGGAAGAAGTTAAGCTCATTATCGTTTAGAATGCCATCATTGTCCAGGTCTGATATTTTAAAAATGCGAGTAAGTGCTTTGATGCAAGAAGGCTTCATCTGGAGAATAAACAGAAAGAAACACATTACTTGTATATTCTTCTTTGTAATATAAAGTGGTCATGCTGAAGTAATATTTGACCTCTTTCTCTTCTGGGGAGTACAGTGGTCCTGTCGGGTGCAGAACAGCCTTCTGGGCATAGTAGAACAACTCCGAGATATTTTTTAGGTTTTTGGCTGAACACTGAGAATGAATAAAGTCATTACATCAGTAAAGCACATCATGGTTTATGTCTTCCATACATATATATATATATATTTTAAAAAATGCATTCTTCTTTTCCCCCCTCCCTACTTCTAATGAAAAAACATATTTTTTAATGAATATTAATTTAGTAGAAATAAACTGTAAACAATAAATAATAGCCGTTTTGGTATCAGACAGGGAAAGAAAGCACATTAGATTTGATATAAAATTGCATGGTCTATAAGAGCAGGCCCAATATGTCACAATAAAATATTTACATACTTTATGATGTTTACACTGCAAAGTCATTCAAATAATTGTTTTATAACTGACATACAAAGTCAAATACTTGCACTTTATTGCATTTTACTTTATTAAATTAACTTTATTCATCCATATTATATTGATTTTAAAAATAAATAATAATGATCTGAGATCAAACAAATACTGGAAGACACCTTGGAAGAAAAACCAGGCAAAAAAGGTGTGATTTTCTTGTTGGTGAAAAAAGCAGATGATATAGAGGCATGCAAATCAAGTGAAGCTTCGTATGCACAGGAAAAAAAACTGATTTGATTAGCATTCACTTGACGATTAGTGTGAGAGCTCTGCGTTTCCTTTTAGACTGAAACCAATGCCTCTAGTAAAGCAGGAATGAGCGATGGAAACATGAGCCAAATGGTGATGTCACTCTCCTCCATGAAGTCTCACAGCCTAAACTTTCGTTTAGATCATACTGTGCAGACTCACCTCCACACAGGTCTCAATCTCAGAGTACTGGTTCATGATGGGCAGGATGGTCTCCATGCTGCTGTGCTCAACTAGATCAGATTTATTCCCCACCAGGATCAATGGTACCCTGTGACAAGACAATAGGATTAAAAACATTGATTAGATCCAGACACAATGTCTGTAGTTGTGTTGCATTGAGGCATTAAAAACAAAAAACTGAAAAATGTCATCAGAGAGAAGAAAAAAAAAACAGGAGGATGTCAAAATGAAAACATAAGAACATACAAGTATTACAGACTATTTTGTTACACTTTATTATAAGGTGTCCTTGTTACGGTGTAATCATACCTTTATAAACTGAGTAATATTAGGTACATGTAGTTAATATATATTTAGGGTTAGGAGTTGGCTTGGGTTATTTACATGTAAAAATGTATAGTGTTGTTAAAAGAATGTATGCATGTAGTTTTAATGTTATTTTATTTTATTCGCCTGAATTAATGCCATATATGCTCGAATATAAAAGCACCTAAAGGCTTTAAATGATATCGATGTAGAGATTAGCTAAATGTGCATGACTTCCTGTATTTATACTGTAGAACAAGTGTGAAAACTTGTAACCACAACGGTTTCTAAGAGAATACAAGGGGGTAAAGAGAAGGTTTAAAACCACAAGCAGAGGTAAAACAAAAAACAACAAAGAAGAGTGCTAAAAGACGATGACAGTGTAGAAGATGGAAGGATATCGGAGATTCACAGAGAATGATACTGAATTTCCCCAAAAAGCAGTATATAAAGTCTAAGGAGTAAGCTACTCCTCAGATACTGCCTGCTTTAAGAGTGAAGCCTTGAGGGGCACTTAAACAGCACCTCCAATATTGCCGTTTAGAGTTTGATTATAGAGCTCTAAGCTTAGCTGATTTAGTTTTATTTTTGCATTAACTGCTTTGTTAGAAAACAAATATAAGATGAAAAAGTTTATATATACAATGCAGTGAGTACACAGACAAAATATTACTGTTTAATGATGTTTGCTGTACTGACAACCTGTCAAATAGTTATTTACATGTATTTTTACAAGCAGATATTTAATCAATATTTGCCTAGTTATATCATCAGAGCTCGACAACAGGAACAGCCCAATGGTCCGGGGCCAGAGTGGAAAACTAAACTGAGGATTCTGTTGTATTTATTTGTGCTCTTGCTGGTTATTTTCTTTTTTTGTTGTTCTTTCATCACTTTTTTAGATGAACAATCATTTTTGTATTGTATATATATATATATATATATATATATATAGTTGTATAACTAACACACACATATGTATATATATATATATATATATATACACATACATAATGCATGTGTATGTGTGTGTTAGGCTAGTATTTTTTGCTGCAGCACTAAAATTGAAATAAACACACCTGCTGTCCTTATCTGTTCTGTCATTGATGAGGGGAATCCAATGACTCGTCACCTACAGTATGATAAGACACAGAACCATTCACAATGCACAAGTGAAAGCTACATTATACGAAAAAACAGAAGTTAAGTTATAGAGCAAAATACATAATTGGATCATAAAACTACATGCATGCTGGTGCATTTAGGTGTTTGATATGCAAGAAAGCAAGACTCGCCTTTTCGATTGATTTCTTGTTGTTTACTGAATATACGATGCATATAACATTGGCCTGTGCAAAGACAGAAAACACAAGGGAGGTGAATAAAACAATAAAATCAAAATAAATTATGTCAGCAAAGAGACTAAAACTGACCCCACCTTTGATATTTCTTGGTAGAGCTGCTCATCTGACTGTTCTGCTTCTGTGGGATCAAAAATATGGAAGAAGAGAATTAAAAACGAAAGGAATAACCACCTCAGCAGAGGGTTGCAGCATTAACATAAGAACAGCAATGCAGGCTACAGTGATGCACATGTATCAGTACCTGAATAGTCAACAATATGAGTGGGCACTCTCTCCGGTGTGACATCTGCAGGAATAGTGATCTCTTCAGCTCGGAGAGGAACCTTTCATGAACACATGAATAAAACACAATACTAATGCAACTCATGTGCACACAGATAAGTATAAGATTGACTTGAAGAAGCTGTCATTTCAGTGAATGACTGTACCTCATCAGGGAACTCCTCACTGACCAGTGACATGATCAGGGAGGTCTTCCCCACTTTGGCTGTAAAGAAAAAAAAAAGTCCACAATGACCACAGTGTTCTAGATGTAAAAAAAAAAAAGCACCAAAAGGTTAACAGAAACATGCCTGTCAAGATTTGAAAGGTTTGTCAGTTGAAAATGAGAAATGCAGTCTTGACAAGAAGTTAAAATTAAACTTATTCTTAACATTTATTTTAAGTAACAATTGATTAGATTAATGCATAACCCTGATTCTGATTCTTCCAAATATAAAAACACGCCGATGACAGTAAGTTATGTTCTGCATGTTCCCATCTAAATTGTAACACCTGTAAAATGCTGAATTATCAATAATAACTGAAGAGAAATATTAAGTGGACAGGTTGAGAGGTCTGAAGCTTGATGGTTTGGCATTGGTGAGCAGTACGTTTACATAGACACGTACTATTTTGGCTGCCCTTTCTAAACTTTGGCAGCTCTGACAGTCTGGGGGCCTGTGAGAGTTGCTCCTAAAACTTTTATAAATAACTCGGGCAAACACGGCTGAAAACTGACTAAAACTAACGCTTAAGGATGACACACCCATTTTTAATATCAGAGCCTGCTGATCTGATCAGTTCTGATTCAAACATCGCCATTATTTGGCTTATTTTACACTAAATTCACAGGCATGTGTATTAACATAATATTTTCATTTAGATTATAACGTTAGTCAGTCTGGAACAGATTAGAAAACATCTACAAAGCTCATTACCTCATGTTCATAGGCAAATGTCTTTCATTTTGTCATTGTCAATTAAATCTTATATGGATTAATAAAAACTGCTTGTAAAGACAAAAAACTACAGAATGGGAGAATGTTATTGCGGATATACTAGTGAAGAGGAGCGCATTGTTTGGAGATATGCGAACCAACTGACTAACAGCAGCCATTTGACACTTACATAATATAACTGAACTGATTCACTTACGTTCACCGACAAGCAATATCCTCACGTCTTTTCTCATCGTTGTAACTTTGGTGTGATCAAAAGAAAAAACGAACAGGTGCTTTGTTGTAGATCATTGATCCTGCAGCTGTATCTGTAATAGCGCAGGCCTCTGTAGGACAAAACGGACAGATCAACTTCTGCCTGTGTCAGTCTGAATACAACCTCTGCTCAACTCAGTTTAACACACACAGGTGGTTCATGCCAGGGAGACAAAGCGATTCCGCGTATATGAAGGCACTGCTTGCTGTCTTCAGATTCACTTCATGACATTTCTCGGTTCACATTTCAAGCTCACGCCAGAAACGGCTGACCTCCAGTAACCGGTAACTACGGAACGGAGCTACGGACAAACGCGGCTCCCCTCGCGCGGACATGTTCTGTTTACTGTTCGCAGTTATGATGTTATTGCGCCCCCTGTAGGACTGGAGAGGTAACCCTAGATCTCTGTCAAGATCTTCACAGACGGCTGAATAATACTGATTTGATATCCTACGACTGATTTATTTTATTTCAGGTTTTGGTTTATGCCAATGGTTGTTCGAAAGTGATGTTACTTATGTTAAGGGTTATGGGTAAATAACATATATGTAAAAAAAAAAATAACAGAAAACACTCTTTAAATTGTTCCAACAATTAATGGAAAAATTAATTGAAAAAACACTATCCAAAGAGTCTTTAATATTAAAAATTTTAAAATGTTTAAAATAAATGTATGTATAACCTTTGAATATAGACAGTTCTCACTTCAAATTTATTTTTTCCTTTATTGTTGTTTTTACCAATTTTTACATTGTCCTCTCTTCCAGGCAAAGGCTTCACCCATTATTAGCATCGTAGATGTATTATACAACCTGGTTTGACTTTCTTAAGCTAACATAATGTGTTTGGGATTGGGCTAATGTATCCCTGAATGTCTATTGTTTATCATTGTATTTACACTTATTTTGCGCATAATAATAAATAAGTAATAATAATAATAATATGTATTTTTTTACCTTTCTCTCCTTGCCACCCAACATTTAAATAATGTTTTTGCTTGTTGTTTATTGTGTGTATATATATTTACATGGATATGTGTGTATGACTGGAGATGTAATAATGGAAAAGTGGATATATTTTCATATACATATAAATTATTGTTCTTTACTTAAGTTTGCTAACTTATATCTTTCAATAAAATTGTAAAAAAAAAAAATAAAATTATAATAATTTTAAAAAGCATTAAATGAATTATTATATAAACCATATTTGTGGGTTGCCCTTGACTTCACTTTTTTCTGCATCATTTGTAAAAGTTTGCCTTTGCTGAACAGCATTAACAAGAAAGCACCAAAAAGTACAGCCATCACTCCTGAAAGCTGATTTAAGATCCAGGCAGCAATTTCTCCACAGTACTTGGCTGGTAATTATGGCCTTTAGGGTCACTGTTATCTGTAAAACTTCTTACATAACTATAAAATAATATTATTTAATAATAAATTAATAAACAATAGTAATCTAGCAATATCATCATGATGCTTAAGTTATCAATCAATGAAAAAGTACATCCACTACATTAGAAACAAAGAGAACAACAAAAGATATGGTATTTCAAAGTTAGTATTGATGTAATGTTGTTTGAAAATTTTGCAATATGTGGTTTGAAATATTTTAATATGAACAAAACCAAAGAGCTGTGAGCATCAAAACAAGTCAGCTTTGTTCAGTCGCTCATATGATTATAACAAAACAACAAGTGGCCAAATGTCAGTTCATGAAACCCAGTTGTTTTACAGTTTTCATCACACACTTCATTTGTCACACACACACATTTTTCCACGTGTCCATTTCTGTGCAAGCAGAATTCCTTATTTTTTGCTTCTGTTTGGTGTCTCAGCTCCTGGACGTGGACTCACAGTCACATGTGCGTCTGACTGGCCTCTCACTATATGCCATTCTCATCTTGGTCAAGGCTCGTTTCAAGATCTCTCTATATGTGTTGAGAGCTCAGATCTTATCCATCTTGAGATGCAGTCGTACCCTTTGTGCTCCTCTGAGAGCTCAAACAGTCAGTCTGTCCTCATCTGAACTACTGCAGTCTTCTCAGACAGGTTTCACATCCCAAAATGCACCAAGAGAGCCTTTTTTAGACTGCTTGAAACAATGCCCCCTTCAATTCACATTCTTCCATAGTTCCCTTTGAGTGTCTAGGGCTGAAATGTTTTAACCCTGGATTTATCTAGCATGTCAGTGCTCATCTTAAATAAATTCAGTGACAGAATCTGAGCTAATTGTCCCGTCCAGTCCTGTTCTTCACCTCCGTCTACGGATATTGGCTTCAGCTGAAATAGAGAGAGTTATTCATTTTTTAACACCTCATATACATTTTTCAATATTTAATTAGCACATATAATTAAAAGTGTTACAATCTTTAAAAAAAAGTGCAATAATCTTACTGGTGTAATCTTGCGGCATCATGGGTTTGGAAATGACTGTTTTCAGGGCCTCCACCCACTCTCTCTGATCGCGCTCCTGCTCGCACATGAAGACAAACTGCCGATCTGGTGTCTCCACAATTACCCCACACTTCCATTTGTTGCCTCTCGTCCCTTTAGGGACACACTCTCTCACTGAATATCCATGATTCTCTGAGCCAATAAACACTACCCCAAGCTCAATGGCATCCTTCAGAATAAAAAGAGGAGAAATTCACATTACTCCCTTTACAACTTTATAAAGCAGAAATGTTTTCAACTTCATTAGGCACTTACAAAAAGTCAGCATAATAGGAACGGAAAAAAAGCTATTCATACCAGCTGTGTTTTAAAATATAGTAGCTTCCTGTCCAGGGAATCCAAAATAAACCATCTTTTCTTGAAAGGCTCTCGCTGCTGTTCAACAGAAACAAACAGCCGGTGTTACTTACAATATAAACTGTTTTTATATTGAACTACTTTTAATAGTATTTCAAACTTTTTAGACTTTAAGTTTTTAGCATTAGTGGTAATAAATGTTTTTTTTGTTCTCCTGCAAACTACCATAATCTGCATTAGACAGCAGGACAATAAAACACAAAGTCAACATGGACTTTTATAGTAGGAAAGAAAAATACTATGGAAGTCAATGGCCACCCAAAACAGCCTAGTTACAAAGATGCTTCAAAATATCATCCTTTGAGTTCAGCAGAACTAAGAAATTCCTACAGATTTGGAACTACTACAGAATTTTCATTTTTGGGTGTACTATTCCTTTAAGAATTTTATAAGAATAACCTGATTTGTCCTTAAAGGTGCTCTATGCAATCTTGCAAACACTATGGGCACAGGATGTGCACCAAAGCAAAAACAAACTTCGGCCAACCAATTGGCAAGAAGAGGTGTGGTTTAATGCTCGCAAACAAACTTCGGCCAACCAATCAGCAAGAAGAGGTGGGGTTTAACGCGCAAACAAACTTCGGCCAACCAAACGGCAAGAAGAGGTGGGGTTTAACGCGCAAACAAACTTTGACCAACCAATCGGCAAGACGAGGTGGGGTTTATACGCAAACAAACTTCGGCAACCAATCGGCAAGAAGAGGTGTGGTTTAACGCGCAAACAAACTTCGGCAACCAATCGGCAAGAAGAGGTGGGGTTTAACGCGCAAACAAACTTTGACCAACCAATCGGCAAGAAGAGGTGGGGTTTAACGCGAATTAAACACCACCTCTTTAAATGATTTTAAGAGCACCTTTAAATGCTTTTTGCAATTTTAAGGCAAATACAGACACCTTGCTACACTGGAAAATCTAGATTATCTAGATAAAAAATCTAGAAATATTGAGACCCAACATAGAGAGAACCATCTCTGGGGGAAAACTCTTACCAGTGGGCCAGTCTTCTCCATGTAACCCTCTTTTAAATATCTTCTGGTTATCCATGGTATTAGCTTAAGACAAAAAAACTTTGTTAAAAGAGTTAAAAGGATACAATTAATGACCCTTTGCTCGCTCACGCACACACACACATACACAAAACTTGAAAAAAAAAGTTGATCACCTTTCACAACTGTTTCCCAGAGTATTGGTTCTAGTTTCTTGGTTCACAGTTCTAATAATAAACATTTGTTTACATTTTATTATATTACTTTGCAGTGCCAAGTGAAAGCCTTTTGTGTAATGCTGACTACAGAGCTGATCCAGAAGAACAGGTGGCACAAATGTCATTGACCCAAATTAGGTTTACATCTACAGTGATTTTTAGTGACTCACAGAACAATTTGTTCCTGAGCTAGCCTAGAAAACTACCAAATATAAGACACACAGAGCATTCTAACCAACTGAAAAACACATTTCTTGTTTAGGGATGCAGCATAAAACCCAAACCACATTTCCGTGTCTTGTTAACGCTGTGGTGTATGGTGTTTGTTTGATGATCATTCAATGTTGTGAAATGGAAGGGAAGACAGGCTTTAGGCTGTTAATGGTTTTAGGAAGTAAAATCACTTGGAAAAGGGGAAACTCACAGTACTTCCTTTTATATCGCAATGTTAACGCAACTACAACGGGAGAACACTCCTCACATGTTTTTAAGATATTCAAAAGCTAAGTAAAAAAAAAATATATATATACAAAATGCACTTACATCTCCATCGCTAGCTGTAGGGAAGGCTGTTTTCAGGTAGACATGGCGAATAGCTCTAATGGCGTTAAGCCAATTGACAATCTCCTAAAAGGGAGGAAGTACATACAGTAGGAAACACCTTTAAACTGCAGCAATTTTGAAATTAAATATTGCAAAATTCTTGAGAATAAAGCTGGAGGGGGGGGAAGTCTCAGAGGTTTACCCGTCCATTTTTATGGTAAACAAAAAGGTTTCTGGTGTGATCATCCACAGAGTAGGTGATCTGAAGGCCGTGAGCATGTCCTATTTTCTCCGGCTGGAAAGTTGCGTTCAGGTCCTTCACAGAAATAATAGCCTTTGGTCCCTTAGATTCCTGAAGAAAAAGATATAGCATTTTAATGATTAGTTCATTTGTGCACCTAATACTTTATTAGATACTATTATATTTTACTATTATCTACAATACAGCGAGAATCATGTTAGATGAAAGAAATTATTCTTAATGTAGCTTTTATGGACTTAAATGTCATGGAGTTATTTACAACACACGTCTTTAATAAAATCTAAAAAGGTTCTCACATCCTCCTTGTAGTATTTAAGGGTAAAATCGTGCACTGAAAGAACAAACTTCCTCTCAAGAAACTGTCCATTATCCTTTCCTTTCTTCCATAGCATGCCCTCATAGACAGCTAGGGCAGGGCAAAGAATTGCATTGAAAGATTAATGTTATTCATTGTTAATATGAGAAGAGATGAAACAGAATAAAGTAAATAAACTTAAAGTACAAAGGTTAAAACACAACATCTGGGAACTAAAATGGATTACCTGCTGTGTAAGGTCTTTCTGTTTTTTCCTCTGTAAACTCCATTCTTTCGTATTTGGCTCGGATCCATTGTTCTCTGAGGACGCTATACAGTGTACAGAGAATGCATGTTGGTTGTTGTGCTACGTGTTAGGGACAACTGATGTGTAAATGATATACACTTCATATAGTCTGAATGCACACTTAATATTTTATAATAACAAAGTACTAGTTTAGCTGATTATGGCCATATATTTAACTAATGCATATTCAATGCATCATATTAGGAATTAACACCAGAAACCCCTTTTAGTTGAAGCAATAGTTCCTCTTACTGTAACCAACAATAGTACACATTTTTTTTTCTTGCCGGTAAGATGTTTGCTTAATCAGCAATATTTTTTCAACTTCCCAAAAAAGAGATCTGTTCCATTATGATGTTAAATTAGTAAGCATGTGTTTCAGATTTAAAGTGTGCTTTTGTTTGACTTTAATCAGCAGAAGAGATTAGACTACTTACTCGCAATCGCCTGGTTGGGGCCGATAATAAAAGACTGGGACAAATTTTTCATAGAAGTGTTTGGCAGTACGATTTCCATTAGCCTTCATAAACTTCTCATCCAAAAATGCATTAAAAGGAAGCACAAAAGTGTTAAGGCTCACATTCATGATCTACTGTAACCACTAGACAATGAAAATTAAAAACACAGACCACGTGAAAACTAACAGTCAGGTAACAACCAATGTCTTTTTTAAATGTGTAGTTCACATACCTGCACAGGGTCATCTTCCCAGAAGTCCAGGCGTATAGACTTGATACGACTTACAGAAGGAAGATTGCGATGAGTTCCAGAACAGTTCAGACATACAAATATTCCCAGTGTGCATGAAGCCCAATCTGGATCTTTAAATATCAAACAAACATGTAAATAACCCAGGAAAGTTACGTCACGTTTTGTCAAGCAATTGTAACATCCAGGAAAAGTATGAAAATAAAGTCTATTTTTTTGCTTTATTATCAGCTAGAAAATGACTCTTTTCACCTCTAAACAAAGTATGTATATGTGTGTATATGCATACATACAAACACACACAGCTCTACATGGTCTTTTTAATCTATATCTTTATACCAATCTCTATAAAATTATTGAACCGTCAGAACAGCATGGAGTCCTGCTAACCACTCAAAGATTTTAGAGAAATTTGGGGTAGTTATAGATACTAAATGCCACCGGTGTCAAGCCATAGTTACAGTGATAATGGAAATCTATTTGTTCACTTGTGGCTACTCTGAATATCTATAAAACAATAACTTAAAAATATGATAAACAGCGCCGTCAATCTATTGCATTAGTGAAAGCCAGTTAGAGTACACAAAGACCTGCTGGCTGGCAGTTTAAAGCGGTGTCGACAATAGCTGTTACAGTACTCACCTGCAGCTCCACAGTCAGCACAGCAGCTGTTCTCCGGCAGCTTCACCAACTCTAGAAGTGTCTTTTTGTTCTTTTCCCGATTTGCCATAGGCGAAATGCTTTTAAAACCATATAGTTAGCCGTCAGACCTCTCTTATCCGTTTTATGCACGCGTGGTTATTCCAGTCGGGCGCGGTTTGACGGGTTTACTTCACGTTTATTTAATCACTCGACCGTGAGCGCTTCTGTGGCGTCAGATTACGAACTCCACTGCGCTCGAGCGCGCCAAAATACCACGACCGGACTATAAAGCGAGGTCTTCCGCGAGTATTCTATTACTGAAAAAACCCGTAGTGTCCACTTCCTGGAGAAACAAATAAACTCTGGGCTACACCTAAAGTGTAATCTATTAAATAATCATGATAACATCAATTACTCGTACAAGTAGGAGATAATGTGTAAACTGTTAACAATGACACGCTGTGGATAATTTTTGAGCTTAATATGATTTTTAAAAATAAAATGTAATATGACACTTGTACCAAACAAACTATGAGATTATCAAGACTGATATTACTGGGGTTAAATCGTCATGCAGGTGCCAAAGCTACATATTTCTGCAAGCTAGTAAATATACGCCAGTCACACTGAAACTGCATACAGAACAAAATGTTGCATTTACTTGTTTAACAGGTATACAGTTTTCTTTCCAGATTTAAAGTGGACTAAAACCATCCCATTTAGCAGATGTGGAAGTGAAAAGTGCGTGCCATGACTCCAGGTTTCAGGTAATAACAATGCAAGTTCTGACTTCTCACATCATGTAAACAAGAATTTAAAAAAAATGAAAATCATCACACACAAACTGTACAAAATTTCAAATAGCACCATGTTCACTAGTGCGCTTGCAATTTACATACATATTTTGAAAAAAACATGGTAGCTGGCAAATAGCAGATCCAAATTTATTACTTGATAAAACATTTTGGAAGATGCATGACAGTACAAAACATAAACGATCTTCATAATGGGAAATAGCAAATTTAAAACAGTACAAATATGTGCTGTTCACATAACAACATAAAACCACACTCCTTCTGAGTATATATTACTGTACAAATGCATTCGGCGGCTGCCTAAAGATGTGTGTAATTTAAGGGAACTCTGAAGCCAGGAACTCCACAGTCCTTTTAGGAAGAGTGAAGTGTATACCGTCCAAATAGTGCAAGAACCTGTAGAAGAGCAAGGGGAGAAATACTATGATTATTTCACTTTAAAGTAAAAAAAAAAACATATGTTTTGGTAGCACAACGAAAATAAACGTGATCATTAAAAAAAGTGACAAAATGCAAAACACTCTACCGACATGAACAAAAATAAACATCACTGGGTAATTTGTGACCAAGCCATATTTGAGAGTTGCAAAAGCCACATCCTGTATCTCCACTGCATTTAGCTTTTATAGTCCTATGAACTATGACCGAGTAGCATTTTCACACTTTACTGGAAGCACAGCAAAATAAAAATACATGCATCAAGTGCTGAGCACATAGCGTTTATGAGACACAAGTTGAAAGAAAAGTTGTGGTTAGCATTGTAGACATCAAATACACAGCTCAACCAGACAGAGTAACTGACATGTTTTTATCTAATGTAAATATATAGCATGTGCAGCATTAACTATCGAAATGTGCCTATTGTGGAGAGGGAGTTTCCCTTGATTCTGTTCTGAATAACTGGAAGTGATCTCACTTTGGGAGTGTAACAAAAGAGTCTATTTAGAGACAATGGTGCATTGAACATTAATGACACCCACCAGTTACCAGAACACTACTGACATATCCTTGTGTTTTTAAAACTTTTATGAACATTTCAGTTTACGGTTTTGTCTCGCCTTTTAAAGGAAATAAATAAATTACAAAACTATTTAACAATACTTAATTAACACTGAACACATTTAACTTGCAGCGTTGCAACGTGGTCCTCATGAGTAAATTGATGCCTCATTCTACGTTCAAATGATTTGCAACTGTTGCTTTGTCACATCAAAGGTAAACAGACTTTTAGCAGACTTTTAGCACAGGAGGGCATGGCACTATAACTGTTGAGCTAAATACAACCGATAGCCTCTTCTGTTTTGCATTGCATATCAGAGATGACAGATTTCTAAAAAGGCATGTTATTTATTGTTGACTTTGCCCTGTCATACAATAAACAGCGAAGACCACTGCTCATTGGTGCACCACCTAGTGGAAGCATATGATGCAGATAAATCAGGACTGTGCTAACTGTAACTAAATGTTTAAATCTGTAACTTATAACTTAAGTGCACTTCAGACAGGCTATGTACGCGTCTGCTGAACTCTCACCTGCGTTTGAGCTTTCCCTGCTCCTTCAGTTTCTCTGATCTACAGATGGCACGTAGAGAGGGAAGGTAGTCCAGAGCCGCTGCCGCCTGGTTTCCAAGCATTCCAGCTGATCTGGAGGATAGCACCGATTTCATCACCTCACTCCTTCTCTCCATCACCCTATAAAAAAAAAATACTTTTTAACTAACCGTATGTTGTGTATGAACCACCTCATGGGACAAAAGAAATGTCAGTGTTATTTAAAACAATTAGACTAAGCCTGGGAGATGTAACTGAAAATGTGTATTATGTTTATCAACAATTGTGCTGAAAAAAAAAGGATTTAAAGCACTTTTTAAATTTAGAAAAAAATTGCATAATAGTTGTGACCCTTGCCCTAAACCTGTAGGTTAAGTTTAAGACAATTAAAGACAATTTTATAGCATGTTTGATTTAAACATTAGTACAAAAATACTACTTGATGTTATTTAAAATAGCACATTTCAATAATCTGATTTAAAATTCCATCTCAAAGATTTGTTTGCCTCACTTGTTTGCATCACAACAACCTTACTAACTATTTAGTAACAACTTAACTACCTTACTAACTATTTAGTAACAACTTGACTACCTTAGCTATTTAGAAGCAGGAAATTAGGACATTATTGATGTAAAAATCACAGTATTTAGCCACATGACCCAGTCTTGCGATATTGTGGAGTAGAAGTAAAAAACTAGGGTAGCTTAATTCTCACCGTGGGTCACAAGGTGTAGGTTGTGTTAGACTAAATCCATCTTTATGTGGAGGCACAGGGAGGGTGAGCTCCTCCTCTGCCTCTCTTCTGATCTCGTCCTCCAGTTGCTGTGCTCTGTCCCAGGCTTCAGAGACTACAGCCTTGCACTTCCTAAAACTCAAGTGCCCCAATGCAGCATGGATTTCATCGACATTAACTTCATTTTTTATTCGGTTGACACACTCTAGGCGAATGTCATCGGTCATCCCACTCTTGACCACTGCACCAGTCCAGCCAAAGACTTGTGGTCTGCAGGAACCCTCCGTCTGTAGCGGCTCGTAGTGGAGTGAGGCATCCAGGAAGGACATGTTCTCCATATACTCTGCTAAACCGCTAAGGCACTGCATCACTGGCTTGCTCTTCTTCCTTTCAGCTTCGGATAACACAACACGCCTTGGTTTTACCGGCACAGCTTCAGATGCATTGGCTGCATCCACAATGCTTTGAGCAGAATCTTGGCTGGTTTTTGGTAGTGAGAGGAAGTCGTCCTCTGATTCTGAATCAGACTGGAAAACGTCTTTATTGCCAATGACCATCTTTTTACGGCCCCTCATTCTAGTAGACACTTTAAGGGGACTACAATCATCAGAGGGCTCTTCTAAAACTTCCAACCTCACAGTCTGAGGTCCATGCTCAGGGAGGGACTGTGGATTTGGAGTTAGTTGTGATTTGAGTGTGGACTGTGGTAAAAGATGAGTTGGCAGAGGAAGCAGACTCTCCATATTTGAGTAGAGAAGATTCACCCCCCTTCTATGGACCTTTGAGAGAAGATCCCAGCACTTAATGCTATCTACTACTGAAGACCCATCCTGTAAGATAGGAATAGATTAATCAGAAACAATTCTTGTAGCAATATAAATTAGTTTAAATCAGCTTGTGTTGGACTTAGATTACTTTAGCAATCATATAGAACTCAATCTTTAAAAAAAACTACAACACAAAAATAAAACAGCAGTCTGCATGTATTTTGTTTAAACTGAAGCCTTAACTTATTTATGGTAATCTTTATTTAATGCTGAAAAAAACATTACAAAAACATTTAGTGGCTTTTATATTAGGCAGATAAATACTAACCTTTAGCAGCAAATCTGTAATATTTTCTGTTTGCATATTTGGGATCCCCAGCAAACTCTCTGTGCATGCAGTGTGGCAGGGAGGCATTTTGTCCTCATTTACATCCTGAGCTTTGACAGACTGATGGGGAATCTTCTTCTTAATGTCCCCTTTGAGCTCTACAGAGTTAAACAAGTTGTTTTTGATGAGTATATTCACATATTACGACATACAACCAAGAGTTCTTAGCGTACATTTTTCAATTGTAGTCAATTATATCTATACCTGAGGAAAGCAAAGGCCGAAGCACCTGCTTTCCACCACCACTGCAGGTCCAGAACTGGAGGTGCAGGAGGCTCTGACGAATATCACACCTGTTCCAGTCAAGCAGACCGGACAGATCCTTAGTATCTGTTCTCATGTTTTCTGCCAGACACAGCAGCTGGAGGTAACTGGACACATCCACCTGTAAAAATTATTTCCACAATCACAAACAAGCCAAAAGAAGATTTTTTGGCAAAGGAGAATACAAACACACACAAGAAACAACACACTTACCACTGAAGGAGATTTGAAATGGATTTCCTCAAAGTATCCATCAAATGTAGCACCAAAGATTGGATCTGCACAAAACAGGTCACATGATGACTACTTTAGCACACACTGTTACTTTCTGCTCACTGCCAACTTTACTCACCACTGGTTGTTAGAATAACCGGTCTCTTAGTTGTAGTCATAAAGTGTTTTATTGCAGCCAGAAATCCAGCGTCGTCATCAAATATGATGTCCACCTCCTCAAATAAGATGAGGGATGTGGCAGTCCTCTTGTCCTGGTCTTCAGTGGAGCTCTTGGTGTCCGCTGATGTTCCCCCGGGGAACTCTTTGACGTCAGCCTCCTTTGTTTTGGCAGACTTTTTTGGACATGCTTTTAACACTAAAAGAAAACAAAAATACTCATTGGATACAGGAAAAAGTACCAGTTTTCCACAAAATATTAAGCAGCACAACTGTGAGATAACTGGAAATGTTGCTTGAGTGGTAAATTAGCTTATAGAGAAGAACAAGAAATGCTATAGAAAGGTCTCAAACAGGAAGCACAAAACAACGTGTAAATATGGCTCACAATAAATGTCAATATCAACTCAATATTTGTTTGGCAACACTCTAATAACTGGATTTTGAATTAATACCAGGCTGTGTTTTCTTGTCTTGACTGTTTGTTTCTTTGCCAGTGGGTCTTCCACCTGCTTTAAAGAAACTGGCCAGAGATGTTGGAGCCAAGCCTCCTTTTCTAGATGAAGAACTTCGAGGTGACTGAGGAGGCTTCCTGGGCGATGATACAACCCTTCTGGGAGAATTCAACTTCCCTTTAATTGATAGAGACAATGAAAATCAAGTTAAAAGTCATGCACAGTATATATTTTATTGTTTTCACCAAGGAAGAAAACATTCATACTGGGAGAGCTGCCAGGTTTGACGGTAGTGCTGCTGCTGCTATAGTTGGTGAAGTAGGAGGGTTTTTGAGCGTTGACACCCTGGATGTCCACCTGGTGCGACTGAGTGGCTTCCTTCAGTTGGGATAAGATCTGACGTCCACTCCTTTGAGACGAGGAGTTCACCTCAAATACCTTTTAAAAAAAAAAAGAGAAAACCAAAAGGGTTACTAGAAACACTTTCCTTCTTTGAATGACAGACAATTCCAAAATAGTAAAGAAAAATTAAAAATGAACCACACCTTGAATCCGAGTTCCTGTGCACAGGCATAGACTGCAGCGGTCTTGCCCACTCCAGTGGGTCCAGTGATAAGAAGCGTGTTACACAAATGATCTTCCATCTCATCCAGGCCTTCACCTATGAGCCAGGAGTCTGGATAGGAGTAATGTAGAGATGATTTTTTAACATGGCGAGCAAAACAGCCGGTACTATACTATTTAGCATCTTTAACATACCATTACTGTCCTCCTCTTGTTTCTTTTCCTGCTCTTTTTTCTTTTCTTCCCGGTCAGCTCTTAATTTCCACTCTTTCAGCCAGCTACCAGTAATAAACAAACAAAATATGAAGAAATTTGTTCATTACTGACATGTCAATAAGTGAATGGGTTCCTTCTTCATCTTTGTTTAAACTAAACAGCATACTAACCTGTGTAACCTCCGGACAGACTCCATATTGCCGATTACTTCGCTAGAGTGCTGCGGCTGATACTTCTCTGTCCAAAGCACATCCTCTTTCACTCGGTCTAAAAATTAAAACATGAACCACATTACAAAAACTTTAATAACCACATACTGCAAACAAGATTAAGAAACAAATATTTCATAACGCCTTATATTCAATTCATGAGGTATAATGGACAATCAACTAACAACGATGTAATGAATACACCACCGATTAATGGTTATGTGTTGGCAATTTTTATTTATTTATTTTTTTAAATAAACTTTATTTATTTCGGTGAATATGCATTGATTTGATCACCAATGACAGTAAAGATGTTTATACAAAAAATACTGTTCTTTTGAATTATCTGTTTATCAAATAATCCCCCAAGAATTATCAGTTTCCACAAATATATTAAGCAGCACAACAAGTCGTCATTTGTCAACACCAAATCATCATATTAGATTGATTTCTGAATGATCATGTGACACTGAAAACTGGAGAAATTGTAGTATAAAATTCAACTTCATCACAGAAATAAATTACTGAAAAAACATATTCAAATAAAAACCTTTTTACATTATAAAGCAACAATATGTAATAATTTGTTATAAAAGACCCCAAAACCACTTGCAGTGTTATATACTTTATGCAGTTGGGTGCTAACGTTATCTTAAGAGTTCTGTAGGATTTGTTAATTCAAAGAAATTCCACATTTAAGTAATAAACCGCACGCAAACAAGCAAGCTTTGAGAGGAAGAAATGTAAACAGAATGTGAAAAGATTTTCTGAATACATGGTTTAAATTTTCACCTTCTGTGCTTGAATTTTCTGGGACAGGGGAATCCACTATAATGACAGCATCATTCTGGATTTTCACAGATTTGGGCTCTTCTTTCTGCTTTTGTCTCAGTGATCGACCTCTTCGACTTCTGCCTCCTGATGGTGGGCTTTCTTCAATCACTATGACATCTCCGTCTGTGTGATTGGACTTTGGTTTTTTACCCACTTTGCCTGTTGTGTCTCCATCCACACGCTTCCGTTTCCTTCCGACGCCATCAGATGATCCATCAGGGCAGGACGCCTTAGACTCACCTTCAGGTTCTACAGATAATCATATGTATGAAAGAAATCTCCCAATTATTCTGAGATCTGAGTCTGATTATAAAAGCATTTCTGCATAAGAATAATATCTTACTGTTAGCAAAATAAAAGAAAAAAATTATTGTATTTTTCAGTCACCTGAGGCTTCCCGTCTCTTGACAAACCATGTAAAAAAGCGCTGATGAGGGAAGGAGGGATTGGAAATTCTCAACTCTTCCAAAAGATGCAACCTGATTGGTTCAGAAAACTCAGATCTTTGACAACCAGACACCTAAAAAATAAGATAAAATAAATAAATGACTTTTTTTGATCAATTGAATGCATCCTCACTAGTAAAAGCGTTCATTTAATTCAGAAATAAAAATTTTACTGACCCAATGTTTTTTTTTCAATAAAATTCCCCACATTAATCTAACTATTTTTGCCAAAGGGTTACTAACCGGATGGCAACCTGCTCTCTTCGCGGGTAATGTAGTATAACCCAAAAACTTTTCCAAAGACATCAGAGGTACAGAAGGTAAATTATAGGACTCCTTCAAACAACTCAGAAAGGGATTTGTGGGCCACTGGAGATTCCAAACGGAACAATCTGGAAAACAATGGAAATAAATGAGCACATTAGTCTCAAATGCACACAATTAGACAAGAGCTCAGAGAATACATGTCAGCTGACCTGCTGCCCTCTGCTGAACATGAACCACTGTCTGGAAGGAAGCACATGTCTGACTGTATGCCTCTCGGTTGGCTGCTGTCTTTGCGATCTGTTTTTTAAAAGACTCCGGAAGGCCGCTCTTCAGAAACTCTCTCTTTGCTCTGAACTGTTCATCATCTTGTGAGTTCTCTGATGCCTCTCGACTGATAGGGTTGAGTTAAAGAAAAGCCATTTATTAGAATTTAACACTGAAAGAAATGAAGCCTTTTAAATTATTTAGTTATTACTGGTGTAATACCTGCTGTCATCAAAAATGGAGATGACACCCGAAGGTCTCTGAACTCTTTTCTCACCGAACAGAGGAGCCACCTTTAAAGCTGAAAAAGATACAAATAGATATCAATGTCTTATGTAATGACTTTAATGTAATTTTCAAATTGGCACAAAATTATTGAATAAAAATAATATTACAGTGTTGACTTTATTTTAACCATTCGTGTCAGTGGAACATACCTGCAGGAGTCTTAGATGTTTTATTTTGAGATGAATTTTTACCCAAAACTTCATTCAAACTACGAAGCTTCTTCTGGCTTTTGTCATTTTCCTGTGAGGTGACTGGAGTGCTTTTGCTTTCCTCTAAAAACACTACAGAATCCTAAACATACAACATCATATAAATGATACAAATAAAAAAAAAAAACTTAATTTATAAATAACCCGAGTAATTTTACATGTTAGAACATTCTCTTTTAACACAACCAGTGTCTTACCTCATCTTCACAGTAATTTATGATGGACTCTTTGCTTCTTGTAGAGCGTCGCACAGTGTCTTTTTTCTTTGTAGTGTCCTTTTTACTTTGCTGAAGAGCTTTGGCTTTTTCCACCAGCTTTCTAGCTTGTTTTCTTTTTTTAACTGCATTTAATTCCTAACAACGAAAGAGCTTCTGTGAGTAATCTTCAATCTTAAAACAATTAATTAACAATTAGTAAATTATAATTATTTAATTTATATTACAGATGGCTTATAAAATAATTATAAGAACACAGCACTTATATAAACACTCATATATTATATTTAGAGATGTTACATACGCACATCATAAATATTACCTGTGTTGAAAGAGGGCTCGATATTTCAAAATCCCCAGCTTTTGTAGCAGAGGATGGAAATATCCTGGTGATTCTCATCCTATCAAACAAAAATATGATTAGTCTCATTTACTTCACAAAAAGCAATTAAAGTAAGAAATTAAAACATTGAATCTCGCCTGATAGGGCTGCCTCTCATGTCTGGTGGGCAAAGCACTTCAGCTTTATACATGCCTCTTTTGGGCCTTCGAGATTTTGGGGTAGAGGACAGAGAGGGAGAAGGTGTATTTTGGTTCTCGTCATCTTTCTTTGTGTCTTCTTTCTTCTGTGGTGCGGTATTAAGCACAGCAGCTGACGGTCTGCGTGAAACCTCTCTAGTCGACCTTCTCAGCTCTCTGACAACTTTTTCACTGTTGTCATCAGATGGGCTACGGTCTTTCTTGGCTTCTTTTGGAGGTTCTTCAGGTTTTAGAGTTGCAGCTTGTGGACCGTCAGCTTTCTTAGCTTGCCCCTTCTTGCCAGATTTCCTAACTTGCTTCTTTTTCTCACCTGGACAGCTCTTCTGCTCTTCATGCTTCTCCGGGTTGGTCACCTCAGTTACGTTCTCAATAGATTTTTCTTCAGTTCTGCTCTCAAGAGATTTTTCATGTTGATTGTCTGCTGCCTCCAGGACTTTCTCTTGAACCTGGTTCTGCTTGGTCTGACCTTTGTTGGTTTTGTTTTTAAATCCATCAAGACTAGGCTGCTTAAAGGCATTCATAAACTGCTTTCTCTCAGCCTCAGTGCTTTTAGGAATGATGCTGGACTCCACCACGTCAAGTTCTAGATCTTCCTCAAGAAGAACAACATTAGACTTCCTTTTGAGGTCAAGCAATGTATCCGATTTAATCTGTGGGACCGTATCAGACAAATTCTTGTCCTCTTTAGATTGACTTTTTTTATTTCTACTAAAAATAGATGCAACTTTTAACTCTTTGGCAACTTTGCCCGACTCAAGGTGATCAGGGGAAATGGGATGCACCTCTGCTTGAACAGTAAGAGTTCGTGGTGACACCTGTATAGGACAGATTGCACAATCACTCTGATCATTACAGGGGTTGCCTTCACATGCTGTGTCAGTCTTAGGAATCACATTGCTCTCTTCCAGCTGTTGACTTTGATTCTGCACAAAGTCTTTGAATGAGATTGTGACAGTGCTGCTTTTCTTTTCTGCACTTTCCTCTAATTTAGTCTCACGCACAGACTCTTGTGCATCAGCATCACATTCCTTAGTCTCTTCACAGCCGTCTTTAGCTTTTCGGTTTCTTCTCACAGCGGATTTTCTGTTTGCACAGTCTTTCCTCCTGCTCTGGTTTAATGAGGATTTTAGTTCAGAACTTTCACCAGAATTCATAACCATCAGTACATCTGGATCAGCCTCTGTGACATTGTTCCTCAGGTCAGATTCTTTATCAGAGGCGGCATCATGGCTGGTTTGAGCTGGAAGGACAGGAGTATTGCTTTCCTTTACAGAGGATTCACTGGGATTTTCTTTCAAGACCATATCATCCGTGACCACCTGTGCATCCTCCTCTTTAGACTTCTTGTGTTTTGCCTTCCTGGTTCGCTTCTGCCCTTGTCCTCTAACTGGTTTCCCAGGGATTTCATGACTTGCTTGCTCTGAAGGTTGCGGGGAGTTTTCTTTAGATATTCGAGAGCAGCTTTTTATTTCTTGTGCAGGTGAGGTCCTCTTAAAGTAATCCATAATGTTGTTGGACCGTGGTGGAGAGAATGGCTTCTCCACTGGCTTGGGCATAAAGTTGTTAGTAATAGTTTTGACAGGTGGTGCGTCACCATCCTTCCTCAACTTCTTACATGGCTGGAGAAACAGAACAATAATGATTACTGCTAAAAATCAATGTTTTTTTAAAAAGATAAATCAGCATTCCAATTTCTCACACATACCTGACCCTCAAAATCCTCTATGACAGCCGCCATAGCCACAGCACCAGCCATCCTTTCAACCACAAACTATAGCTCTGTATAGATTGAACAGACAAAACAAAGGACTTGTAACGATTTTAAACATAAGCATCAACAGTAAATCCAAGTTCTCATATTCAAAGCTTATTTAAACATATTTTACAACAAGTACAGTTGCATATAACAGTATATACAGTTACAGTCTGGATGAATGACGTCTCCATAATGGCATTTATTAAATGTTTACCTGTCAACCATGTGTTAGTACAAGATACATAAACATTACAGACACTCACCGGTTCTTTTCCTTCCTTGAGGTATACGTTGATACATATTCTAACTATCGAGTGTACAGTGCATAAAATATAGGTACAGCAACGAAGTTACGTAAACACAATGCCTAACTACACATTTCCCAAACAACGATATGCATTCCACAAACAGCGAAAACCAAACAAAACATGTGATAGTAACCAACCCCCAAACCCACCTTGCGTGTAAATGTAATCTCTAAAATCAGGAGTGCATTTGAATCTAAAGTTGAGAGCCCATATTCCCTAATAACGTAGGTTTTAGTGCAGTCGGATTGTTTTCGACAAATGGCGCCAAATATCATGGAAGTCTTTCGCCGCGCCGGTTCGGCCAATCACAGCGCGTGTCGTCATACACTCTGAAACAGGAAAACCCGCTTTTTCAAACGACGTTCGATTTCAAAATAATAACAGTCATTTGGAAAATACCACAAAAACTAAACGGTCTTTTTTTGTTTTTATGTTCATTCTTATTAATTATAGTGTAATCGTAAATTAGATTTACTTGAACTAAGGGTTACATCGCGCTTAATATCTTCATATATCTCACTTTTAAGGTTTATACTGTTAAAGATTCACATCATGATTGGCAGTTTTTACAATCTTAACGTTTTATTAGATTTTTGCACTTAACTATTTTTATTTTATATGTGCCCAGTGTCATTATTAAGAGCAATTAATATTTTCTCTCATGTAGAACAGGTGACCGGCGCCTTTATTTTGAAAGATGAGTCGACCAGTTGGCTTGTTGATGTGATGGTCACACTTGCGTACGCCGTTTTCCCAATTTACCATCTACTAAAGAAACAACGGATGCCTAAACCGATCTAATCCAAAGCCCGAGGTATTTACGATGAATTTAAACGTACTTTTAAACGTGTGAAATGCAGTTCTTAGTTTAGTCGTACTTTAGCAAAAAGCTGAAACAAACTGGGCACGGCATGACTAGCATGCACGCTAAGTTATCCGCTTTGTGCCTACACTATTTTTGTAAACCAGGCTGTGCCATTCTAGTTTTTGCCATAAAATTGTAAGATACTCGATTGAAAACTACGATACAAAAGAGCTCCAACAAAGTTGCGTCCAAAAACAGCGAGGAATTAAATGGTTCAATTTGTTTTATTATTTTTAGTAATTATAGTATTTTTTTGTAATGTGTGTGTGTATAAACTTGTAACTAATAAGAGAAAAATATCATGTTTGAACATATTGCATATTTTTATAGAAAAATATAAATTTCAAACACCATATTAAGTTAAAGGTATTGCTGCTGATGATGTTTTTTGTTATTGTTATTGTTAAACTCACTGATACACTTAAAGTTTCATTGGGACATTTGTCTTAAGTGAGTTTTAAGCATGTAGTGTTTCGACATTTCTGATGTTTTTTTAATTTTATTTTTGTCTGTTTTTCAGTCATCTTATCTTGGCATCTTTTGGGATCATCGGCGTGTAATTATGTGCACAACCTCATAGCCTCATCATTTCTCAGGAGGTGTTTGTGGTCTCTGTGAGACTAACTGAGAACTGGAGAGCCAGTGAGAGTCTGGGGTTTTTAATCAGCCTCATATTGAGGAGTGTTTCTGTGAGTGTGTATGCATGTGTGTCATGATGGGCGACGTCATTGACTTGGACCGACAGATCGAGCAACTCGGACGCTGTGAACTTATCAAGGAAAATGATGTCAAGGCGCTGTGTGCCAAAGCGAGGTAATGCATGCGTGTTTAAGAGACAAGTTATCACTATGCATTTGTTTTCATCATTAGTTTTACTCCGCTGTGGACAAATGTGCATCTAAACCCCCGGTGCTTACTGTTCTAAAGTTTTACATCATTATACAGTAGCTTATTTTGACT
The DNA here is from genome assembly GCA_032357475.1 of Enteromius thamalakanensis. Classification (NCBI taxonomy): domain Eukaryota; kingdom Metazoa; phylum Chordata; class Actinopteri; order Cypriniformes; family Cyprinidae; genus Enteromius; species Enteromius thamalakanensis. The sequence goes on from JAUCMT010000068.1 coordinate 15,410,676, forward strand.
AAAAGTGGCAAAGGATTTCTTATTTATGCTGTACGTATCATGGTTTTGCTTTATAGGGAGATTCTGATAGAAGAGAGTAATGTTCAGAGGGTAGATTCTCCCGTCACGGTGTGTATTTCTGTATACATGACATTCATAACCTTTTATGCCATTTAGAAATCGGCTCACTCTTTAAGCCTTTTCATTTAAATTAATTTGCAGGTCTGTGGAGATATTCATGGGCAGTTTTATGATTTAAAGGAGCTATTTAGGGTAAGTGATTGAGAATGCAGCATGGCATTTGTTAACTTATACTTTCAAACTGTTATGGATTGGTGGACGTTTCTAAAAAGCAGTACTGTGTAGTTTGACTGTAATCATTGTTCTCTGGGTCTTCAGGTGGGGGGAGAAGTTCCAGAGACCAACTACCTCTTCATGGGAGACTTTGTGGACCGAGGGTTTTATAGCATGGAGAGTTTTCTGTTGCTGCTAGCATTAAAGGTGCAGTATCTGTCCTGAAGTTAATCTGCTTTACTTTGTTGTGCGTGTTTGTTAAAGGAATAGTTCACACAAAAATGAAAATTCGGTCATTTACTCAACTTCAAGTAGTTCCAGACCTGTATGAATTTCTTTGTTTTCTTAGTTTTTTTAAAGTTTGTAACCTGGCTGTTTTGGGTTACCATTGATTTCCATGGTAAATATATTTTTTTCCTACCATGGAAGTCAATGGTGACTAAATCAGCCTGGTTACAAACATTTTTTAAAAATATCATCTTTTTGTATATGAAAGAATTTTTACTTTTGGGTGAACTATTCCTTTTAAAGCCACTCTGTAGTGTGCCCTTATTCACAGTCCTTTTATATTTCTGTCTTCAGGTGCGATACCCTGACCGAATAACACTTATCAGAGGGAACCATGAGTCAAGACAGATCACGCAAGTGTATGGCTTTTATGACGAGTGTCTTAGAAAATACGGCTCTGTTACTGTCTGGAGGTACTGCACAGAGATCTTTGACTACCTGTCCCTCTCTGCTATTGTTGATGGAAAGGTAGGTCCTCTTGTAATTCTGTCTGTCTTATTTCTTTTCAGATATAATGTTTGTTTGTTTTTTTATTAGCAGCCATTACTCCATTTGTCAGTGTCACATGCTCCTTCTGATGTGGTTCACAAGGACATAGCTGTTTGATATTCTTTGACACATTTATCATCATCTTTGAATAGAAAGTTTAAAGAAACACAACTGTTGTATGACTGTATAAATGTTGCTTTTGATAATTTAATACATCCTTGCTGTTTTTGCTCCTCAGATATTTTGTGTGCATGGTGGCCTTTCTCCATCTATTCAAACTCTGGATCAGATCAGGACTATTGACCGAAAACAGGAAGTTCCTCATGATGGACCCATGTGTGACCTACTGTGGTCTGACCCAGAAGGTAGGAGTGACTAATGTAATGTACAACATAAAGAAAAGGCCTTCAATAAGTTGTGAATAACTAAGATGGTCCGTTTTCTTTCTTGTCTGTAGACACCATGGGATGGGGTGTGAGTCCCAGAGGAGCTGGGTATCTGTTTGGTAGTGATGTGGTGGCACAGTTTAATGCTGCCAATGATATCAGCATGATCTGCAGAGCTCATCAGCTGGTGATGGAGGGCTATAAGTGGCATTTTAATGAGACCGTGTTAACGGTGTGGTCTGCTCCAAACTACTGTTATAGGTGTGTTTCTTTTCTATATTCTAGTGCTCCAGTAACTCTTGTGGCTATTTGGTTTGCATTACGCATTTACTCTCTTGGAATATTTCTTAGGTGTGGTAATGTGGCAGCCATTTTGGAGCTTGATGAGCATCTCCAGAAGGAGTTTATCATCTTTGAAGCTGCACCTCAGGAAACCAGAGGAATCCCCTCTAAGAAACCTGTGGCTGACTACTTCCTTTGACTTTTTTCAGTCCTGGAGAGCAATTGGAAACATCAAAAGCAACCTGTATGAACTGAATTTTGTTTTTTGGATTTTTTTTCCCCTTTGTGTGTGTGCTGGCCATCTTTTATCTGCACAACATTCAGTACTTCTGTGAATGGACCAGTTACAGCATTTACTGCCTGTTTCTCATTAGCCTTCACATTCCTTCCTCATTACAAATGTATTTCTTACATCTTATAAAGTGTATCTGAACATGTATTGACTGTCCCTAATTATGTGGTAGTTTTGTATTTTCAAACTGGTGATTTATTTTATTTTTTTCCCCAACAAAACGGAATAAAACGTGTGGGTTTATATATTTGTGTATAAAAATCTACAAAAACTAGCATATCCACAAACTTGCAGTTAGTTTTTTAATATGCAACTGCTTGTATTTATATAGCCAACGTTCCATATTTGTAATCATTTGGCACTGACAAAAAAAAAATTAATTAAACCTAAAACATTTAATGAGGTCTTGCATCAAAGGTTGTGATGATGTAAGTAAAAAATCATAATGGCATCATCAACAAGATCGTATACATTGAGGTGCGTTGTTAAAGGTATTGAAAACTGGCTATACTAAAGTTAATGCATTTTTTTGAGTTCAGTTATCATATGTTTAATTAAGTTTGATTCTGACCTGTTACTGTGTTACAAAACCATTTTAATGTACAACATATGGCGTTTGATTACCAACATTCGGCAGATGATTCCTTTTGGTTAGACTATGTCAGAGCCATAGAGATTTCTATGGCTCTGGACTATGTGACAGATTTGATATTAAGTAACCGTTTTCTGTTTTTGGTAACCTGAAACTTTTATCTTTCTGATCCAGTGGTTTTCAAACCTGTCCTACAAGCACCCCTGGCCAGCACATTTTATATGTCTCCCTTATCAGACACGCATGATTCATTTTTTGCAGTCTCTGCTAACTGATGTGTTAGATAAGGGAGGCATGCAAAATGTGCGGGGCATGGGGTGCTTGTACGACAGGTTTGAAAACCACTGTTCTTATGCTACATAGTGGACCAATAAAATGAATCAAAGGTGTGCGAGGAGAAATTCGACAATGTTTTATAATGTAATTTATAGTTTAGTGTTGTAAAATGCATTTAAACTTCTTGTTCATCAAATCATACATTTATCCCGAAGAAATAATTCAAGTAATAGATTTATGTGCTACCACAAAAACAAATTCCCTAAAAAGGGGTAAGATCAAATATGTGCTAATGTGTTATCTCCTTACTGGATGTTTCTTTACTCTTCACTGATCCCATCATATATATGACATATATAGTTGAACAGATAGCAAGAGAGGCCATGATCAAAAATGATTTATTTCACCCCAGAATCATTAAAAACTGAAGCCATGATGAAAATCTCAGAGACAGATCTTTCTACCTCATCAACAACTCAGCATGTTCTTGATCATTTTTGCGAGGTTAAAACTAACATCAAGAAGTTATTCCCTTGTGTCACTGTTGTGCTTGAACGATTTCTGAAATAGCAAAACTGACAAGGTAAAACAACACGCATAACACATGCATTAGATAGTTTTTTTTTTTTTGTGTTATTACAGAAAGAGACATACACAAGCTGATTATGTAACATTGTTTATAGAAGCCATGCTTTATAATATGGATGTTAAGAATGTGTACAGATAATTGAGGTTACCTTTGGTTTCTGGGAATATTATTTTTGGCAGTGTTGTGGCAATCAATCAATTCACACTTCATAAATATACGCCAAGACCAGAACTGATTTTTCCTAATTTGCATATAATCATATATCCAACCTACACATCATCATGTGAGTAATTTACATTTACACACATCCCCCTCATTTATGTTAAAGCAGAAAGGCACGTTTTACTCTTTTCTGTTACCAGTGTGCATTTCTTTCCTTCGCAACTGTCTCTAGGAAATGTAAGTGATTCGCATAAAGGGCCAGAGAGGAATCAACATCAATCCAGCTCACTTGACCTGCGTCATCACCTGCTTCCAATGGAAGCTCACTCACACTATTGCCTAGATAGAAAGGAATGAATTCAATATATGAGATGGAACAATGTTCTTAAAACGGTCAATAACAAATCATTGCAAATATTACTGTTTGATCAATACTCTGTTTTTACCTGATTCATCATGGAAATTGACTGCAACTGTCTCCATCCAAGCATTATCTGTGTTTCTTGGATCATCTACATAACCTTTATACACCTATAGAAAAAAAACAATGGTGTGTTACATAGAGCTGCAATGCAAAGTACAGTCACACTTGCCATTGCTTGGGAAAAATGCAATTTGACCACCCCAGGGTTTTTTTCTTTCATTTATTATGTAATTTAAAATTTACTGTCATGCAAATACAAAACATTTTTGTATTTCAAATAAGTTGATAAGTGTTTATTCATAATTTTATTTTATTTTTTTCATAATATGAAGCAGAATAAAGTGTCTTGAGAACCAAATCAGCATTTTAGAATAATTTCTGATCATGTGACAGTCGAGACTGGAATAATGGCTGTTGGATCGCAGGAATAAACTGTATCATATAATACATTCAAATAAAAACAGTTAAAGTGTAATAATATCTCACAATATTCATGTTGTTCTGTTTTTTAAATCAAATAAATGCAGCCTAGGTGAGAATAAGAGACCTCTTTCAAAACCACTTAAATGTCTTAATTATTCCAAATCTCTGAAGTGAAATCACATGCTCTCACCTGAAGACCTGCGGAGTTAAAAAGTTCAGTGATTCGCTGTTGGACCTTTTCCCTCTCACTTGGAGATGCCTGCAGAGAGTTCAAAGCCTCTTCGGAGAACTCGCGCTGCAGTGTTTGAGAAATGCGCTCTCCTGGGTCCACCATTCCCTGAACACACAGCAATAATTATAACCAGCAGAATTAGCAGAATTCATCTCAATATAACCATTCAAGAACTGAAAAACATTCTCACCCCTGGGATGGCCCATTCACCGCAGTCCAGCCTCTTGATGGACACAAACTGCAGAACAGGTAGTTGAGAGTTAGTGTCGTGGACATGCTGTCCTGTAGATTCCCTCTTCCACCTTTATGAGGCCACAGGAAACTGGTATGAGTTTTAAGGATGTTAAATCCTGCCATATTACAAACTAAATTCATTGCATGCATGTAACTAATATACCGGTCAAACAGGAAAGAGATTACAGGTGAAGGGTTGCTTTCTGTTCATTACGGCACACATCTTTGTACCTGGTAACTATTGGATCAGCGGCGTGGTTTGGACCCCACCTTCCCAGTAATCCTCGGCCCTCCAACCCAGTTCTTCCACGTGGATTGCTAAGGATGATTTTTCCGGTGAGTAACAAGCAGGAAAGCAAGCATTCTAAACATTACAATTATTGAACAAATTTGGATGATCTAGTATTTGTACTCACAGTGGTTTGCCATTCTGGATACGGTACGGGCCCTCATAGCTCTTCCTGTCCACAGATCCATCCAAAGAATTGAACTGTGGGGAAAACGCACTGAAGAAAGCGTAAACAGATTTGTATAAATATACTATCAGGAACATGATTATCATATTTTTTAAAAACAAACATGCAGTCTAATATTTAGTGTTGCAATTTATTGTAGAAATAAAAATAAGATAAACATAAATCAATTGTATATATGCAGTTTTAATCACCATTTTTAAAATTAGGCGCTTATTTATTTTGTACTCACCCAATCTCTGGGTCAGCCCAAACAGGCTTTTTTAGCACAGTGGGAGCGGTATAGTAAACCGGGCTGTACTGGGGCCAGTCTGTGTCCCAGTCTAGTTTGTCATCTGGGACAGGGAAGCGGCGAGTCTCTGAGCCGGGATATACCGGACAGCGAGCCTTAACGTGCGAGGACATGTAGACAGAGGTCGATGAACACAGACTAGGAATGCGGTTAATTGAGTTCTTCCGGCTGAAAATTGGTAGAAAGACTCTATTAATTTCACCCTTTAGTTGCAATTGTCACTCATGCAACTACCTTTAAAAAATAATTTCCACCGGGGCGTTATTATTTTAAGACTGACACGTCACTGCCATAAAAAGAAAATCTGTATTTTATCCACATGTCAAGCTTGTGTCACTACAGATTCAGAATTTCAATTGATTTTAATTGTTACATTCATTCACATACCAGACTCCACTTATCCCAGCAGCGTACGGAAGCCCAATAAGACTAAGCGCTACATGCACCGATGCAACCCAGTTACTGGAAATTGCTTTCATTACAAAACAAACTGAAACCCGGCAGAGCTGCAGTATCCAGGAAGTGAGACACCGGCCCAGCCTATTCGATGACGCAATTCATGCGACTCGCTGTGGTTGCTGCTGTGCGCTACAAGAAAATCTCTCCAGTAGTAGATTACACATTTGTTAAAAGGGAAATTGTAGCAAGGACTGGCCACCTGGCAATTCTGGCAAATTATTATTATTTTATTTTTTATAAATTATCATTATAATTTTTTATTATATCGTTTTTACATGCAGGCAGTTTTTATCTCTTGCAAGATTTTAATATTATGATGATGATGATGATGATGATGATGATATCATGATAATAGTAATAATAATAATAATAAATGTTAAGCATTTGGCCCAAAGAGTATAGAAGTACTATTATTTGTTATGGTGAAAGTTATTATACCTTATATTGCTATCATATGCTGTTGTGTACCAACTTTAACATAACATTTCCCCAAAATCGTGTTTTATTGGAGATACAAGATTTATAACTTTGGGAGCAGGGAGATTATACGTTGTTGTTGATATGAATAATAAGGACATTTGAATTTGATATTCCGAATTTTGAAAACTTTGAGTTGTATTTTTTAAAACTGGATATCTGCAGTCTTAGAATTCAGAACAAAACATTCCTTGTTTGAAAATACATCTCTATAAAACTCTGCCTTAAAAAAATCAGTTGTGTTAATTTTCAAATGTTTAATATTCAGGTAAAATAATTTCAAAATCAAATCCAAAATCAAATTCAAAGCTATTTTAAATCCCATATAACATTCAGTTTTGTTAAATAACACTTAACAATGTCAACGCATTCTCACTCCCAAGTCGTCACAATTTTACGCTTCGTAAAGACTCCTTTGTGTCGCATTTTGATGTTCATTTTCGACGCGAAGGGTCCTCAGTTGTTTTACATACAAAACCCTTAGCATCAATATGCTGATAATTTTTATAATTTTATCGGCATAATTAAAAGATATATTGGGTAAAACATTTATTTGCATTATTGCATTAAACAGTTTTATTTAAATTATATTATTTACACATTTATGAGCACGTAACCCAAACCCTGCCCCTAAACCTACCATCTGTCAATACAACACATGATATAGCAGGCAGATACAACAACCGTGATGCAAAACGATCGATTTGAGTGAGGAATAGAAGTGATGAGGACCCTTTGCGTCAAAAAGTGACGCAAAGGGGTCTTCGCGAAGCCTCAAAATGTCACGACTTGGGAGTGAGAATGCGTTGTATTAGTGGGTCTCGAGATATCTGTTAAAAAATATGTTCATAGATTTGGACTGAAATTCTTTACTAGGGGAAGAACCATTTTTGGCTCCACAAAGAAGCATTCAGTCAAAGGTTATTTAAAGAACCATCTCTTTCTTAGCTTTTTATAATCTGAAGAACCTTCTTTTTTTGTGAAGCAGAAAGGTTCTTCTTTATGGAACCATATAGACAAAAAATTTGGTTCGTGAGGATTTTAATCAATCAAAAGTTACGTTTATAATGTTACAAAAGGTTCCTGTTTCAAGTAAATGCTGTTCTTTTGAACTTTCTATTCATCTATGAAGCCTGAAAAATTAAATTTGTTATCATTTCCACAAAAATATTCACTGTTTTCAACACTGATGTGTCTTCAGCAGGATATCAGAACGATTTCTGAAGGATCTCTGATGCTGACAAAAATTCAGATTTGATTGCAAGAATAAATGACATTATATTGTGTATTTGCATAAAAACAGCTGTTATCAAGTTTCAATAATATTTAATAATTTTTTTATGTATTTCTGATCAAATAAAAGCTTTTTTCAGAGACATCTCAAACGCTAGTGTATGTGGCTTTCGAGGCCAAAAGCGGACAGGAAACATTAGAGTGAGATAGAGGAGACGGTGTAGAGTTTAATAGAGTAGAATAGAGCGTGCGGTGTAGAGTTGAGCGCCGTGCCGTCAGGACTGATGGATGACTGCTGACACTTTTATGACTTTCTGTTTGTTCTCCAGGCCGAGCAGAAAATGGCACTGTCATATAAAACTCAGCAGAGCAGAGAGACGGGAGAGAGGGATTCATTTACCCTGCTTTAAATGAGAAATTAAAATACAGCTGTGTGTGTCCAGTTTGATCTGAAGCCAGTGAAGAGAGCAAAACAAAGGTGTGCGTTACAGAACCCTTATTGCTACCACATGTGGACTAAACCGACCCAAACCAGTTAAATAAAGCCGCCATGCAGCTCATGTTTCTCTGGTGATGGATTTATACAGCAGCTCCATATGCTGGAGACATTAAGACACCTCCTCCATCCTCTCTCTCTCTCTCATTAACATGCTGTCTCTCGCTCAGGATCGTAAACTCACTGCAGGAACATCTGCACATAGACGTGATGGGCTAATCTCAAAAAAAGAAATCTCTAATTTCTCGAGTTTTTGATCACAGTTTGCACATGGAAAATGAGCACTATTTTCTGTCTTATTCCTGTTTATTTTGTGTGTGATATCAGAGCCGTGTTAATTGGCTTTGAACATTGGAGAGGACTTGCAATGGTATTTTTTTTCTTCAAAGAATTAAATAAGTAATGGATTCAAGGCAGGGTTGAGAATATTTTGTAAATTAACCAATTTAAACTATTTGCATTTTTTTTTAGTTTTATATCCAAACATTTACTTTAATTAAATGCATGATATGTTGAAATTTTAACAATGTAGAAATCCTTATTCATTGTATTTAATGAATATTGATAGACTTTTTTTTATTAATTTTGAAATCCCCTTTAATTATAAAATATTTCCTAACAATATGTTGAAATAAAAAAAAAAAACATTATTCAAAGACAAATATTGTTGCCATTTTCTTTGCATAAAAGTGTTTACTAAATGCATAAATGTAAATTATTTATAAATTAATTTGACTGATAGGATTTGTTTACGTTGTGCTCTTAATATAATCTTTTCAAATAGTCAAAAAGTTGAAAGAGGTACCTGCTTTAAAGAACTGTAACAATGTTTACACATTTAATTATTTAATTATAGAATTTGATTACGTATTTCATTGACATTTTATGACTTAAATGCTTCTATTTTTTTGTAACTTGTCTCTAAAAGCTTGTATCTCATGGGATAAGTCACCTTTTTAGGGGTATAACTCAAGATATAAAAACAAAGACTCTTGGCTTTGGCTCATGGCTTTGTAATCTCTATACAAAACAAATATGACAGTCAAGATTACATATTTGGTGGCTGTTTTGATATAGAAGTGATTTGAAAATGACATCAACAGAATTCAATAGTCACCCAGTGCCCAAACTAAATTTCACAGGAATTTTTTAAATGTCAACTTCAAATTTGGAACATAACTTGCTGTGACATGAGGCTTTGATTTTATAGCAATCTATAGTGCAACCTATTTTTATAAAGTATTTATTTTATATCAAATAAGATAGTGCTGTCAAACAAATAATCGTGATTAATCGCATCCAGCACTATGTGTGTGTATATAAATAAACACACACTCGTAGATTATGTAAACAAAAACGTTAATTTTGGATGTGATTAATTGTGATTAATCGTTTAGCAGCACTGAAATACAATAAAAATTTAAATAAAATAAAAATGAAGTCATCTGTACTGTACACTTAAACTTTTTCCTTTGCTTTCTTAAAATAAAAAAAAGGATACAAATTTTTACATAAAAAAGTGAAAAAATAAAGTACAGTAAAATTAAGTAAAATTTTGTCCCAATACGTTGCAAAATAGCAATAAACCATTTTTTTTATGTTTCTTTGGTAGTGCCTCTTTTGGTCTTAATCTCTCAAGCTTTGGTTTCCACATTAAACTGCGGGATGTCTTTAAATATTCTGTAGTGAAATAAAGGGAAGTTTGTCGGCAGGGTTCTCGTGGAACCGCTCTCAGACTCCTGAAGCAAACGGTGTGTGAAAACAGCCAAACACTCGTCACAAGTCATTGAGTTTTTCTTGCTCTGGAAAATGTGTTTGCCCCAGACTGAACCGAGGCGTGTCGTCTCAACGGTGTAGCTGCCGCCAGCAACAGCGGGGTCAGGGGTTTAAATCTCAGGGAAGGTATGAACCGATCAAGCTTGAATGCAATGCAAGGATAAAAGCATCTGATAAATGCATACATGTAAATGTTTCTGCGAGAAGGCGTTCCTTTACCGTGGTGCATGGTGCATTAACGTTTATGTGATTTCGGACTAATTACAGACACTAATTTACTCCAGCGTTTATTTGCATGTGCTTTCTGTGTTGTTTTAGTGCTTGTTTCATTAAATGAATTTTGCAGATCAGGTACTGCCACAAAAGACGCCCACAAAATTAGTGCTGATCACAGTTTGCACATGAAAAATGTGCGCTGTTTTCGGTCTTATTTAATTTGTGTTTGATAAAAGCACTGTGTTAATTGTGTTTGTCGAGGACCAGTCATTGAGAACCTTTTTGTTTCAATAAATTAAATAACTAATGGATTCGAAGCAAGGTTAAGAATATTTTGTAAACTAAATAATTTGTTTATATTTTATATCAAATAAGAAAAGTATAATACTGCTTTTAATTGTTGTTGTTTTCCCCCTAAAAATGTAAAAGGTTTTTTGTTTAAAGTAATTCCATTTTTGTTTTTCTGAGCAAAAATAAATACACACATTTTGCCCTGATTTATTAAATTTACCCACTAAAATGTCATTCAGTGTAACAGTCTTGTCAGACATATTTACAACGAAAATTAATTTATGACACGTTAAAAAATTAATTACTTTCACACCAAATACTAACTTGTTGTAATTTGTACATTTGTTTTAATTATCATAGGTTTTAGCAATTTGTCAGTTAGATTTTGTATTCATTTAAAAACGCAATATGTAAGGGATAATATACAGGCAGCCGGTAGTTATCGTGAAATAAGCCCAGACAGTGTGATCAGTATCACGCTGAAGGGGCTTATTTCACGATAACTACCGGCTGCCTGTATATTATCCCGCTTATTACACGGCTACTTGCCACATAAGGAAAAAAAAATTATATTAATTTGAAACATTTTTATTGGCGTATTTGTTTTAAATAGTACCACGTGACTAACATTCAACTGTAAGACAATTTATAACATCTACATATGAATATATAACAACGGATGTATTTTAGTTATTTATTGCACCTCATGTTGTCCAGTGTTTGTCACAAGATGGCGCCAAACGGTAATCTTTGTTGGCGCGGAGGGATTTTAAACACACAAGTAGTCCCGGCTATGCGTTATTATTCGAAAAGAACGAACCTGCAAATGTCTCAAGTGACCAATCAGAATCAAGCTTTTCAGAGAGCCGTGTAATAAATAAAAATTAATATACAATCTTGTGAATGTTACATTACAGGCAATAATCATTGACACTGTTGTATTGTTTTATTATTTATTATTGTTTCAGTGATTCAACGATGACATTAGAGAGAATAATGGAGCAAATTGCTTGTAGATTAAATAATGACAGTAATGATAGCCCTGTACGCTTCAATATCATAAGAAGGAATGTATGGGATGGAACATGCAGAGCAATGGGCAGATCCAATTTTTCACCCGAGAAGAAGGTGGATGTCAAGTTTACTGATGACTATGGAACATCTGAGGGTGCTGTAGACAATGGAGGACCTACTCGAGAGTTTTTCCGACTCTGTCTATATGAAATTAAAGACAGAATTGGCATCTTTGAGGGGCCACCCAATGCTAAAATCCTTACATGCAACTCCAAAGGTGTGTATACATATATATATTTATTATTATTATTTTATTTTTTTTCTCTCGATGTACCCATTTCAAATAATATTTGAATTTAATTTGATAACAGCGATGAAAGACAATGCATACTTTTATGCTGGCCAGATCATGGCAATGTCAATTGCCCATGGGGGGCAGAGTCCTTGTTTCCTGTCAGAAATTATGTACGAGTGTCTTCAAAAGGGCCCTGACAATGTGAAGGTCAAAATTGAAGATATTACTGATGAAGAAACACGGGCACAGGTGCAGTCGGTAGGCATATTTTGGTTTGCTCTTTATTTGATAGTCCACCGTAGACAATCTACTAACTATTAGTAACTTTGTAACTCCATGTCAACTAATTCTCATTAATTCACAACTACATGTGTACTAACTCAGAGTAGACTGTTAGGGTAGATTTAGGGTTAGCAAAATATGTTGGTATACACTTGTTAAGTTTCTGTAAGTTGTGAACTCATCAAAATAAAGTGTTAGAAGATATTAACCAGACAGCCTACTAATACTCTAATGACTACTAGTTGACATAATTGAGATTTAGTTGAAAAGTTACTTACTATTAGTAGAATGTAAAGTTGAATGTCAAAACAAATCGTTACCATGTTTTTATAGTTGTATTGTATTTGATGAAAATGATTCTTTTTGCATGCGTTCATTAACACTGAAGTTAAAACTGTTTAACTGTTGAAGTTAAAACATTTTCATTCAAATCTTTTTTTTTATTTTTTTTTTTAGATCTTACAGGCAGAGATTGAATCACAACTACAAGATGCAGTGGCTCAGGCAGCCAGCTTAATCAGTCTTGCTGGTCACAATGTTCGCATAACCCTGGAGAACAAACGAGAGACTGCTTTGGACCTGGCTCACTGGTATGTCCTTCAGCGGACCCGTGCACCATTTGAAAGGTATGTTTATATCTGAGCACAAAATGTAATTGCATCTGGTCAGGAAAACAAGGGTGTAAAGTGGCAAAAAGTGTTTCTACAATACTCTAAGAAAATTTAATAATTGACCTCCACTTCCATGTTACAGTGCACTAGTACAAGTGAAAGACTTTGTGGCCTGGAATTAATTGTGAAACACATTGCAACTTGTTTCCTTTTTATTAGGTTCAGAGATGGCTTAATGTCTCTGGGTGTCCTAGATGCTCTCCAAAGATATCCTGTTCAGTCAAAGCGCCTTTTTGTGAAGACCGAAAAGGCTTTAACTGCAAATGATGTGGAGAATCTATTCCAAATTATTCATTCCGAAAGAGGAAGTAATGCATTTCAAGCCGAGTGCAGGACCCTGGCTTTCTGGCAAGACTATCTTCAGGATGCTGAAAGTAAGTTTGGTATTTCACACAGTTTTTCAGTGCATTACTTTCTATTTTTGGCTCCATCGTAGTGGTACAGTACATGACACATATATTTAATGTTTAATTGGTGTTTATGTACAATACATACATATTATTTTTATTATTATTCATTATGGCCATTTTGTTTAAAGCATTTAAAAAAGCAATGCATATCCAGCACCACCTTGTTATAGCTCTCTATACTAATCATACTGTTAGTCTTGTCAGTGACATTGTAATTACTCTTAAAACACTTTTGCTTTACTCCAGTGGTATCACATTCAGTGGCATTTAACATAGTCATCATTTAATTGTGGTACTCTGTTTGTATGTTTGTTTTGTGTTTTTTGTTTTACAGTTGAAAACAATGTCTCTCTGGAGGATGTTCTTGTTTTCTTCACTGGATGTGACAGCATCCCAGCACTGGGTTTCTCTCCAAAGCCAAGCCTTGAGTTTATTACCTGTTCCCGATTTCCAGTGGCCAATACTTGCGAAAATATTCTGCGCATACCAGTTCATACAGTGTACACTGCTTTCAAAGCAGACATGGATTTTGCCATACGCAATTCACCAGGATTTGGAAGAGCATGAGAGGTAATATTTTTGAAGACTTGTAGAGTTGGAGTTATGTTGATATTTTATGCTGTTCTTGTTATTTAACTTTGTTATTCCTTGATTGCAAAATTTTGTGTTTACAATCAAAAAACATAAAAAAAAACAAAGTTTTTTGTTAAATTAAGATGTTTTCAAGCTACATGTTCCAGTCTTCTAACCTGAATAACTATGTCCTCCAAGTTTTATTGCTATGGCAGGATTGTTCCTTTTTTTTAAAAAGCTGTTTATGGCCTTCTTTCAAATAAATGTTTTTTGTTTGCTACATTTTTTGTTCTGGCTTATGGTTCTTTAGTGTCTACAGTGGTGAGAATTGTGTATGCAAGACTTTTAATGTAATGATTTTCTAATTTATATAATATACTGTAGTTAAAAATGACAATACACCAAACTACACAAAATAAATGTATTTATTAACATTGAAAAATACAGGTTTCACCTTGAACAACAGGGTTAAATATCTACGTTTATAAAGATACAAATTATATACATTATTTATGTGGTGATAACATTCAGTGGTTTATAATCAAAGAAATATGTATTTTGTGTTTATATCATATTTAGGATAATATCCTTTTAATTTCAGCATGATAAAGTACCATAATTAGCAGACTACGTATTTGTTTGAAGCAGGTTACATGCTGTGAAAAAAAGTTCTATTCCATGATTTCCGTCGTCAGTTAAGGAATTAACTGGGATTAACTCAGGCAGACACTGGTGATGATCATAGGGTCTTTGCCGACGTGCATGATTCAGTCGTCCTCGATGTTCAGGAAGTTGGAGCATTCCAACTGTCCACAGTTGCAGCGGGGAGTTATTTTCCATTGTCCTTAAACTATGGTGGTTCCACTGGCTTACAAACTCATCCACAGATCTGTTTATTCTTGGAAGGTAAACATGGTAAAGAGCCCTAATGTGAAGTGGGTTGGTGCTATCTAATATTCCAACATTTTCCATGAAAAGGAAAAGGTCTTTAAAATAAGCTGACACCACCCTGTTTACTTCTGCCCACAATCTTTCAATGCGTTGATTATGAACACTACATCCAACCATAAAGCTTCCTCTGTTTGCCCCTCGATTCTCAATCATAAACCTTGCAACATCAATATTTTCACTGCCAGCATCCCCCCTGACATGATGCGGGAGTCCAAACAGATCCACAGCATTTTGGAACAGTTGCAAGGCAGTTGATGCTCTGTTGTCTGTGCAGCATCGCAGGTAGGTTATACAGCGGCTATAGCCATCAACTCCTCCATGAAACACAAATCCCCATGGATTTAATTTGTGGTTTGTGTCAATATGCCTGGAATAAGAAATAGCATGATTATTATTATAAAAACTTTTTTGAAAAATAGCAAAATAAAAGAATAATTTCAACATATATGTTATTATACTTGTATTAGGTTGCATTATTTAAAAATCTCATGATTTTACATTAATAATACTTATTATGTATTATTATTATTATTATTATTATTACAAGCTTCCTTGGATGTACATCAAAGTGTAATGTTTTATGCTTTTGTCGTCTATTTTTTTTCCTCAGAAAACCTTTGAGAAATTATGGGTTAATCAATAATCTCAGTATTATGTTTTATTTTTATTATTATATTTATACTTGTATTTTTGAATGTTGCATTGTTTCACAATTTAATAGTGATTGTACAATAATAATAATAATACATTATTTATTTTTTATCCAACATTTACAAAACACACACCACAGTTGATTTGGAACAGAGACATTGTAGACCCTCCGTTGAATACCCCTTCGTCTTCGTAAGGCTCTTCCGATTGGATCAACTATTCGTAAACGCTCTCGCACTCGCCATCGCTGAACTTTGATCCCTCTTCCTCTCAAACTACCAGTGATGTAGGTCTCTCCCGATCCAGGGGTTTGTTGAAGAACCTCAGTAAGAAGATGATCAAGATCATCATTTGAAATGTTTGTAAAACTCCCATAGTCCAGTAAACCAAGTTGTCTCCTGTGGTTGTACAGTGTTCGAATGTTTACAGACAACATTCTCGATATGGCCATCCAGCTAAATCCTAAATCCCGCATGTGAATTAACAGAACAGCTGGTATGTTGTACCTGCAAAGAGAAAGAGGGGAAAAAAATAAATAACAAAAATTTACAAATTCAAAAGGTTTTAATGCATTTTCATTATTACTTACCTCAGCCTTCCTGTCTGTGATGCAGAATGTGCACCTATACCATGCACTTGTATGTCAGCTTCTAACTGGAGCTCTATTTCAGTCAACATTTCCCTAAGAGATTCATAAATTCCTTCAAGAATGATGCATAATGTTCTTTCAGCAACATTTTGTTGAACATGACTGCCCATAAGCACTAAGAATGTTGCAATAATGGACATATGATCCTCAAGATGACGTGATGTAGACTCCAAACTGTTTCTGTTGTTAGGAGCATGACCAGCTGTTGCAAAAAAGTCTTGCAGCTCAACAAAGTATTGGAAAACTTCAGGAAATGACATTTTTTTAAATTAATCACAATTCAAAGGGCTATTGCTCTGACAATGAGGATAAAACTTGAGAATTTTGACATTTCCACTTTCTTTCCATATATTTACACTTCACATAAATTCCATATATTCAGATAGTCACTTTATATATTTACAGTTTATTCCATATATTCAGACTTTCATTTTATATATTCGGACTTTCATTCCATATATTCAGACTTTCATTTTATATATATATTTATATATTCAGACTTTCATTTTATATATTCAGACTTTCATTTTATATATTCAGACTTTCATTCCATATATTCAGACTTTCATTCCATATATTCAGACTTTCATTTTATATATTCAGACTTTCATTCTATATATTCAGATTTTATATATTCAGACTTTCATTCCATATATTCAGACTTCATTCCATATATTCAGACTTTCATTCCATATATTCAGACTTC
>JAUCMT010000068.1:15427632-15458671 GCA_032357475.1 Enteromius thamalakanensis
ATTTTTTTTTTGGTCTATATAGCTAATTTTGCCCTTCGTGACAACTGTGAGGGGGGTGAATTTTTTTATAACTCATCTATTTAAATTATATTAAGCCTTAAAATTCTGCATAATTAAGGGCGTGGCCACTTGAGTTACAGGTTGAAGTCTCTATCTGCTGTCCGTTAGCCGTCACGTTGCCGCCTACGTCCCGCCTCATTGCCCATTTTGGATCATCCGGGAGTGACGCATTGCCAAGATGGCGGCGGTCGGCTCTGCCCACTTTAGGCTTCAAAAACGCTCTTCAGAAACCTACACGTGACGTCACGGACACTACGTCCATTTTTTTACAGTCTATGGTTCTTGTATGAAAAATATCCATATTCAAACACATTTTTCTGACTTCTGCTAACTGTCATATGTGCAAACCGTTTGTCTGCTCTTGGCTTATATTGAAATCCTCCAACATTTTTCATTACAAATTCTTGTTTTGTGCTTCTAATTCATGACTGGCATGCTTTATTATGGATTATTTTTCAACTGTAGCTGTGATTACTTCCTAAATCTATCACTGTTTTAAAGAGTTACTTTAAAATGAAAATTGTGTCATTAATCACCCATGTCGTGCCAAACATCTTTGGATACATATTTTTGAAGAAAACCAGGAGGCTTGTGACTGTCCCATTGATCATCCCGTATACACGCATTACGTATGCAGTTCTGTGTTAGACGCAATCGAAAGATACGTCTTGTAGGTGTATTTACGCTTTGATTCGCACAAACAGCGTACAGTATTTTTTTTTTCTTTGCGTCTTGCACACAAGTACGGTGGCCAAGAGAGCTCAACGCACTGCAAACTTCCGAAAACACATGCAAACAGAAAAAACGACAACACATTAAGAAAACATCTTCATCAGTTTGACAACACAGCCACTGCAAACACACGAACGCGATGCAAACAGCACAGAGATTAGTCTAATAATATCCAGAAGATCGTATGATCAGGTTGTTAAAATAAACACAAAAAACCTCACCTTTTAGTTCAGCGACATCTCTGCTCTGACCAAAAGCCATGGAACAAATAATCAGGTCACTTTTTGAGGTCCCCCTGAAACATTTCCATTGTGGTCTGTGCTGTTTGCAGCACGTTTCTGTGTTTGGTTTGCATTGTAAAAATTTGCAGTTTTGCATGTGTTTTTTTCTGTTTGCAGCGTGTTGCACTCTCGCCCACCGTACAGAACTGTGTATGTAATGTGTGTACACCAGATGCTGTCCATAATGGTGCTATGGAGTTGTTTTGGGGCCGCATCTTTGAATAAAGTGTTTTCTTTCTGCACAAATATATTCTCGTAGCTTAATAATATTACGGTTGAACAACAGATGAAGCATTCAGGCGACGTCTTCCAAACCTTTCTGCACGTTGATAGTCACAAGCCTCTCGGTTTTCATCAAAAATATCTTAAATTGTGTTTCGAGGATGAACAAAGCTTTTACAGGTTTGGAACGACATGAGTGTGATTAATGACATAATATTCATTTTAGGGTGGAGTAACCCTTACATCAGTCAGTTCAGTGAATAATTCAACGACTCACTCATACAGACAGCCACTTGTTTCATTCCTGACTGAATCAATGTTTTGAACAAATCAGTTGAGTGAGTGACTCACTCATTGAAAATCTCTGAAATGAATTGGAGAGTGTTTCATTTCCCATTGACTTTCATAGTATGGACATATAATACAATGTGGCAATAGGAAATTTCGTACAGTCCAAACATTAAAATTGATATATTCTTTTGAATTCTGCAAAAGAAATAAAGTAATATTATATTGTTATGGTGTTTTTACATTCTTTTAGAAACTTAAAGGAATAGTTCAACCACAAATGAAAATTCTGTCATCATTAAAGGAAGATATTTTGAAAAAAGTTTGAAACCAGGCTGTTTTCGTCACCACTGACTTCCATAGTAGGGAAAAAAATACAATGGGAGTCAATGGTGACCTAAAACAGACTGTATACAACCTTTTTGGAACAAAGAAATTCATACCGAGTCGGAACTACTCGAGGGTGAGTAAATGATGACAGAATTTTCATTTGTGGGTGTGTTTCAACATGAGTGTGAATGACAGCATTTGAATAGCTTTACAGCCATGTTTAGTCCTTTTTTTAGTCCATTTTTAGTTTTAGTGTCTTGCATCATAACTGTACTGTATCTTTTATTCTGTAATGCAGGAAAAGGCAAAGGAACTTGCAGCTTTGCAGCCTGAAATGTAAGAGCAGGAACTAATTTCTCATTTCATAACCAGAGGAATTCAAATTTAATGTCTTAGACACAGCGTACATTAAAACCAGATTTTCCTCGCTCTCCTGACGCAAGCAGAAGTGAGTCAGACGCGGCAGACTGGGCTTCTGGCGCTAACAGACTGATCCGGGGCCTGGAGCCGCTGGTCCTCTGGATGTCCAACTCCGTCCAGATCCTTCACTTCATCCACCAGGAGGTTCCTCGTCTGCTGCATGGAGTCTCTCAGGAGGAGGAGGAGGAGGAGGAAGACTGCATCGGTAAATCAGTCAGTGCTGATGTGAATAACATGATATACAGTTATGTGTTCAGATTCAGTATATTCTGTGTGTCTGTGGTTGTAATGTAGCGGTGCTGGAGCTGCGGCTCTCCTCAGTGCGCTCGGCCAGTGAAGAGGCCATGACGGTTCTGGAGGAGGTCCTGATGTTCACCTTCCAGCAGTGCGTCTACTATCTCACCAAGGTCAGTCTATTATTTTGTTTTAGTACACTATTTTAACATTTGAACTATTCGTTTTTCATTGTTATTTTTTCGGTTTCAGTTATTTTAGTACATCAGTTTAACAGTTGAACTTAATTTAAAGGTACCGTATGTAATTTATTGTAATAATCATAAAATATCTCTGTTTTGTTCGACAGGCATTAAGAAAACATGTTAATTAAAAGTACTCATATTGCCGACAGTAGTAGTACAGCCTGTATATTCTCGCTTAAAAAGCGCAATACCTAGTTCAACCACTCGGTGTCAATCCTACATACGGTACCTTTCATTTAGTTTTGGGAATGTGTCGGGAATGTTTGGGAACTAGTCTCTATTATTTGTATTCGTTTTTTTCACTTGCTTTTATTTGAATATATCAATTTAACAATTAATACATTTATACATCAATTTCTACATAAGCAGTACCTGTGACCACGAATATTTTAGTATTATACTGTATTTATATTTTGAATTCAACTTTAGTAAAACTTGCAGTTTTTGTTTCATATATTTATTATTATTTTTTTAATGTCTATGTAATTTTTTATTTTACATTATGGTTTTAGAAAAGAGCCATCTTTATTAGAGTATGTTTGAGATACTGTTAGCAGTTTTATTAATATTTTTAATGTGATTTTTAATATTTCTTTTTTATTTTACCTTTAGCTTAAATCTGAGTAATTTTGTAATTTTTTAATATTAATATAATATTTATTTTATTGTAGTTATTAGTTATTTTGGTATATCCGTTTAACACAAAGAGCACAGATCAGTGTTATTTTACTATAATGAGGTAATATTTTTCATTAATATTCTGAATTTTATTTTTTTATTTAAACTTTAGTTAAAGTTTAGTGTTTTTTTAGTGTGATTTTTATGTATACTTATATATATATATATAACAGTATAAATAGTATGTGTCATTTTTATTTTTTTCAGCTTTAATTCGTTTTTTTTTTTTAGCACAAAAGACATTTGCAGGGCAGGTCTTTTGCATTGAGTTGAGCACTGTAAAAAAATCTTGCATTTGATCCCAAGAGAGTGTTTCACTGACAAATCCAGCTCGAAAAAACACCAAAAACATACGCACAGATAAACTGTTCACAATGTTCTACAATATGCAACAATCTTTAATATACATTTAGAAAATAGATTTTTCTACAGCTATGTGGTGAAATGTTTGAATGTTTGAACATAATGAATGAATAAGTCAATGCAGTGAAATGGGGTCAAAATCTCTCTTTGCACCGCAAAACCAACTTGATGGAAACACAGACTGTGCTTAAGAAAAGTAATGGGACTCTAGCTTTAGCTGGTGAGCTGGTCTGAATGATGAATAACACAGGTTAGCAGCCCAGAGAAGCTGTGGCTTTGTGAACTGCAGCACTGATCTTAAGTGCTTCCAGATGTCTTTGCTGCATCTGACCTCGATGGACCTCTTTGGCTTGTGGACATGAATGAATGAATTCAGTGTAGCATACAGTACGTGACCTTCATATCATGTTCACTAGTGGCTTCCCACCTACGTGCTTTTGTTATATATGCAGATTTTTTTTGTCAATATTTTGTTTTTTATATTTTTTATTTTAAGTGTAGTTACATTTTTAGCTATTTTGTTGTGTGCTTTGGATTTTGTTTCTCTATATTCTTGTATTTGATCTCTTTTTTTATGCCTAGATAGGTTTTTATTACATTTTATCTCAGTTTTAGTTATTTTAGTATACCAATTAAAGCTAAATGAAAATGAGATATGTAACCAGCTCAACTAGAAATTAATTAGACCTACTTAATTAAAATAAAAAGTTATTTTACTTGTACCTATGTTTTAAGGTCTATCGATCTATCTATCTAAATAAACAAAAAGTAAACAGATTTATGTCTTTATATTTTTTTTACTCATAAAGTACTAAGAAATTAACACATTTTCTTATCAAGGCTGCATTAAATTGACAAAAACGTGTCAGTAAATACATTTTAAATGTTACAAAAGATTTCTGTTTTCTAGAACTTTCTATTCATCTGTGAATCCTGAAAAATAAAATGTATCACAGATTTCACAAAAATAGTGTTCAGCACGACTGATTTCCACACTGATAATAATCAGAAACGTGTCTTGAGCAGCAAATCAGAATGATTAGAAGGATCATGTGACACTGAAGACTGGAGTAATGAATTGTTTCCGATGGGGCTGCACTGGACTCGGGATGGGCTGGCGACCTGCGGGTGAAGAGAGAGACGTGAGTTAGTGGTTTGGATAAGAGAAAGGAAAACCATTTATGGACATAAAGGGAATAAGATGTAGCGAAAAGTCCTCTGCGGAGGAGGGATGGGATGCCTCTGGGGAGGCGGGCTTTAGAAACCTCTGCTGAGGAGGGTAACCTCCGCGGAGATGGGATAGCTTGGAGAAAAGACCTCTGCGGAGGTATGGAGTATGAAGCCTCTGCGAAGGCGGGCTAACCTCAGGGAAGGTAGGGAAACACTGAAAGGGTGTTCAGAGTCGGCGGGGGCAGAGCTTTGGCGAAACGGATGAAACAACAATGCAAAACAGCCAAAGCGCAGCGCGCCCGCAGTCTACTCCATGTAAGCTTGATTTCATCAGACAGCAATTTATAAAACAGGATTTAATCACATCTTGTAGAGTAGAGCAAGTTTCTGATGACAGAAGCCTTTAGGCTAGATGTATCTGTTGTGTCCTATTATGTCACCAGCAGAGGGCGCTAATGGTTACCAAGCTGGTAGCTAAAAAGGTGTAGAAGAAGAATTTATGGTGTGCGACCATGTGACAAGCCGTTTGTGGCAAGCCAAAGACGTGTGCGGAAGGGGAGGAAAAGGGCTTATTTATAGGGAGCAGGATGGATCTGATTGGCTGGTGGAATGAGGAGGTTGATTAGATAATGCGGTGCCAGCTGTGTGTGATTACATTCACGCTTCTCCCGAAACTTGATTTGCAAGACATCCCTATGCATATCATCCCTAGTCATTTGTGCACATCATAGTATCAGTGCAATGCTTTTGGACATGCATCAATTGCTTTCATACAACTCTCTGCTGTTTTATAACATTATCATTTGCTTATGTCATGTCAGTCAAAATTAACTTAACATGCTGAATAGTCATTCCATATAAAACTAATAGTCCTCACTTCATTGCTTGAGTCATTACATACAAAAATGTTGAACTAGTTGTCAAAATCTGTCAGATAAATTTGAAAAAACAGTTTAAAT
This sequence comes from Enteromius thamalakanensis, assembly GCA_032357475.1. Lineage (NCBI taxonomy): Eukaryota > Metazoa > Chordata > Actinopteri > Cypriniformes > Cyprinidae > Enteromius > Enteromius thamalakanensis. The sequence continues at coordinate 15,433,615 of JAUCMT010000068.1, forward strand.
CTTTTTTCTTCCTGAAAATGTCTTCTAAATTGAATCGTTTGCACAATGCTTCGAATACAGTAAATTAGAATTGAGAGCATATTCAGTGTCTTGTACTCTGATACCTCACTACATGGTGAGCGTTCCTGGATCAACATCCTTGTATAAATTTTGAGTTTAAGTGTAAGGATTGGGATATTTTTGGACAGAAATGTTGATCCAGGATCATGTCCTACTGGCATGATCGGCGATCCTCACTACATACAGTAGTCAAATGGCTGTGCAAATAAAAAATATTTTAAAAATAAATAAAAAAACCCTGAAATATTCTCTAAAGGTTTAAATTTGGCTGCTGCATTGGAGGACAATAGCGCGGTAGAGGAGGTAAGAATAAAACAGAAAATAAACTTCTAAGTCATTATACTAAAATATACTAAGTAATATCCACAATACTTCTGACAGTTTTTGACAGTAACCTACACTGTGTTTAACAGTAAGCTTAGTGTAGAACTCCAATACATTTTAAAATGTAATAACCAGATAAAGTGGGATTTAGGGTATTGTATACAGACTGCTGTATGCTACTAGCAATATAGTCTAACATGCAAAAGAACCTATAGCTATAGCCATAGTACTGTTGGTATCTGTAGTGAACTCTGAATACATAGCTAGTCTTTAAAGTAAAACATTAAATACATGCACAGGTTACAGTATGTAAATGTAAAATGAGACATTGGCTTGACTTGGAGATGAGAGAGACGCACCCTGACACAAATGCTGACAGTTTCCTAATACTGTGTATAGAAAACTGATATAAAACCAGTTAGGGGTTACCAGTGGGGCACTAGTTCACCTTAGATGTCCGGTCAGCACAGGTTACAGTATGTAATTGTAAAATCAGACATTGGCTTGCTTATGTTCTTCCTTGACTGAATCATGTGTTCATGTTTTCAAAACTAGATTTCTTCTGGACCCAGTGCCAATAACCCAGCTGCTGCAGCAGAGTCAAGCATCATGGAGGTAGGAAGACAGACTTGGAGATGAGACAGACGCACCTTGACACAAATGCTTAATACTGTGTATAGAAAACTGATGTAGAAACCAGTTAGGTGTTAACAGTGGGGCACTAGAGACAATGAGATGCAATAAATCCAGTATTCATATTGACCCCAAAGACCCTATTTGTAAATAAATGAAATTACATATCTTCAGAATGACCAAATCAAGTCCAGTACTTTTTCTTAAATTTGAATGTAGAGGGAAAATTATGAAAAGTCACAATTTTTTTTACACTGATATGAAGGGAAACATCTTTTTTTAATTAAGTAAATCTTGAAAAAGGTCTTATTAGGGTTAATTAGGTTTTTTTTTTCTGTTGACACCATAGACTGAACAAAATTTAAGCAATGCTTGGTAATTGATTTACCAAAATTGGAATTATCTACAGCACAGCTATTCAGCCTAATTCATTACATACTGTACCCATCTATCAAGTTACCAAGATGAAATTGTTCTGACACAGTTCCACTGAGTTATTTATCATGTTTATTATAATTTTTAAGCAAATAAACTGTTATAATGTGAAAAATGTTGAAAATGTCTGAATAAATTTTGGTTTGACTGTGTGTTTATGTTTAGGTAAAAGACATGTAAGTGTAAGACGCCTGGTTTTGTTCCAGTGGTAAATGTACAGATGATGGAAAATATGTCGAGTTCGTCTGTTTACCTAACACTTTTCAACATAGCCTCTTCTCCCTTTCGCTTTTTTTCCAACCACAAACTGTAAATCACGCCGGAGGGCCTACCGTAGCCGTGGGAGGAGGCATACAGCGCACCCACTCGAGCAGTTCTGGCTTTCCACGCGCTGCGCGCGCCCCGAGTCTGTTGCACAGCAGAAGTGCGCGCTCCGTTTAGATGCTCGCATCCACAGGGGGGCCTTGACCGACTCTTTTTCTACTGTCAGAAGAGCGCACCTTATAACGGCAGCCTTTGCGATTCAATAACCCTGTGTTTGTTCTGCAAATAGGAGGCAACTAGGAGGCCCCCCTCCCCAAGAGACTGCGCGAAGGCGACTGATTTGTGGACAGAAGCGATGGCGGAATCGGGCAGCAGCGCGGCGGCGGCCGGAGCCGCGGGCTCGAGTAGTAGCGCCGCCGGGGCTGGAGCACCCGTCGCGCCCGGGGGAGCTAATGGAGCTGCGGGATCCAAGCCTGGCCTGGAGTCGGTGAAGGGACAGAATTTTGACGTTGGCCCCCGATACACTGATCTCCAGTACATCGGGGAGGGGGCCTATGGGATGGTCTGGTAAGCGGAAATTGTTGTTTTTCACCGTCGCACACGTTGGTTGGAGAATTTGTTAGGTCGGGGCGAGAATTCATGGGCTGGTAACGTTACTGATCAGCTCTTCGTAGTAAAAGGGAAGGGGTGTTGATTTTCTGAAAGTCTATGTCATTCTGCATTCCCTTTTCACGGAAAGAAAATCAAATATACACGGCGTTTCAGAAGCAACAGAATCGTTTCTCCGCTCAACAAGTTTCCTAGCACATCCTTCCTAGAATCTTAGGGCTAACAATAGAATGCGAGTAATGCATTGGATTAAATCCCATTTCTTAAGCACTGGCTGCGTTAGAAAGCATAGCAAGCTGCCTACATAAACAGTGTTTTTTGGCATCATGTAGGAGCGCTCATAAATGCTGTCTATCTAGCTAATTTTCAAACACAGTCAATGTCTCTCGCTGCACGTGAATACATGTTATTGAGAGCACTCGATGAGCTCAGATGTTGAATGCCACTTGTCATTCGCGCTTTTAGGAGTGTGTTTTGTTGTTTGTAGTGTGAAACTGCATGCTAGTGCTGTTGGCTCCACCGCTAGCAATCTGACATCTCACTCTGAGCTCGTCAAACAGGCGTGGTTACGATGCGGCCAAACGTAGATGAAGTGGCTTAGCAAACATTTCTGCGGTTTTTCTAGAAATAAGTTCCCTCCGTGTTTGAGACGTCGCATCAACTGCTGATACGTTTGGGTTAAACGATGGTGAAATGTATAAGGTGCAGAATTAAGAGCCGTGCGCGTTGCTGTTCTCCATGCTTAAAATGACTGTCAGGATTTGCTGGAGGATGTAAACAAACCCCCTGTAATAAAACACAAAGGCCTTCTATGGATATCTTTTGGGTAGGGCTATCAGACAACGACGTAGTGGAAAACAAATATGGAGAATCAGATAAACTTTATACAGATTAAATGTGAAAATAGGGATTTAGGCCTGTTACTTTACAGACATTTAACCACTCCATATACCAAGCCTATCATGATGCAATCGTTTTAAGTGTTTAATTTTATTTAGTTTATAGTTAACTGCATTCGGTCAGCCGATCTCCTTAAAACAAAGCTGTCCTTATCTTAAAGCATTAAAAAGCACATGTAAAATGGCATTCTTTAAAATAAATGTTAATTTATAGGTTGTAGCTGAAATACACGCACAGCAGGGATTTTAACAGTTTGTGCATGCCTTTAAAACTATGAATAATATTTATCATAGCCTTATCAGGTTGACATTCAAGGTCTCTTATTAAATTTAAGCAAGTCTCTTCCCATTTTTTTTTTTTACATCATTATACGCTTGTATGAGAATATTTTTTCTCTTCTCATCACACCATCTCTTTTCCTGCTGCCTGCAGCTCTGCTTTTGATAATGTGAATAAGATCCGAGTGGCCATTAAGAAGATCAGTCCGTTTGAACACCAGACCTACTGCCAGCGCACCCTGAGGGAGATCAAAATCCTCCTGCGGTTCCGTCATGAGAACATCATCGGAATCAATGACATCCTGAGAGCGCGTCGCATTGACTACATGAGGGATGTGTATCCTTAAACACTTACACCAAGCACACAATGCATTCGGCTGAATTGTTGTACATGCAGTACCATAGTAGTTTGGAGATGGTGTGTGTATATCATCCCAGTGTTGTAGTCCTTAACTGCATTTCAGCTATATTGTACAGGACCTGATGGAGACTGATCTTTACAAATTGCTGAAGACACAGCAGCTCAGCAACGACCATATCTGCTACTTTCTGTACCAGATCCTGCGAGGGCTGAAGTACATTCACTCTGCCAACGTGCTGCACAGAGACTTGAAGCCCTCGAACCTTCTCATCAACACCACCTGTGACCTCAAGGTCAGAAAAGCCGCACAGATTTTCCCGAAGAATAACAATCCAATAATGAAATTCTAGGTCTTAATATAATAAGCAGCATTTAGTGAACCATTGGCAGTGCTTCAAACAGATAACCTGAGATTAAAAATAATTATGAAATGGGAATCGTTTGTGAGTGATCTATTTCAGTGCAGATATTTTGAGAAACGCAGGACCAAATTTAGTAATGTAGCTTTGTTTAATCTTAAGGCAGTGATATTAGTAAAGCTAAATATAGAAATGAGGGTCTTTTTTTTTTTTTAAAGCAAAATTGCATGTTGCAGAGTTGTATGGAGGATAATTACATTTTCTTCTCCCATAGATCTGTGACTTTGGGTTGGCACGGATAGCCGACCCTGAACATGACCACACCGGATTCCTCACAGAGTATGTGGCTACTCGCTGGTATCGTGCTCCTGAGATCATGCTCAACTCCAAGGTATGTCCATGCGCGTATGTCGTTGGCATTTCACATATTAGCTTGATGCATGTTTTGACATTTTCTCTCTTAATCTTGCAGGGCTACACCAAGTCTATCGATATTTGGTCTGTGGGTTGCATCCTAGCTGAGATGTTGTCCAACCGTCCCATCTTTCCTGGAAAGCATTATTTGGACCAGCTCAACCACATTTTGGGTAAGAAGCTGTGCTAGATGCTCATGGGAATTTCTCCATTTTCTGACTTCCTTTTCATTTGTTTTATTTCCTGCGGTACCTGAAGCACAATAGAGGGAAACAAAAAGTGTGTATAGCAGCTGCATTCAGCACGGCGAGTGCTGTTATGACTCAATGACACACTATCAGTGAGGGCAGGAAACACTCTGTAGAGTATTGACTGTCAGCTTCTGAACAGTGTGCAGTGTCATCATCAGCCACTTCCCTGGTTTCCAGGAACATATTAAGCTGCACAACTCTTTTCAACGTTGATAGAAAGAACAAATGTTTTTTGGACACCAAATCATATTAGATGGGTATTATGATGATTTTTGAAGGATCATGTAACAGTTGTAACAGTGAAGAATAGAATATTGGCGGATGAAATTTCAGCTTTGCTATCACAGGAATAAATTACACATTAAAATGTATTGGAAAAAAGGGTTATTTGAAATTGTAATGATGTTTCATAATATTATTGTTTTCAACAATAATTAATAATATAAATAACAATAAAAACAGCCATTTTATTGCTTTTTTATTAAAGGCAGCCTTTGTGAGCATAAGAGAGAAGCATTTTAAAAATCATTAATTTTGCATATAGTTTTGATTATGGTTTAAAAATTTTCATGATTTAATTCCAGATTTTGAATGATTATATATACCAAAACACTATTACATTTTGATATACTGTACATTTTTATTCAATGCACAGCTTTTGAGGTGCACATTGAGAAATATTTTCTACTTTACTGAAACGTTGTTAATCATATTTTTTTTATCCTTACCATGGCACAAAAGGCCAGTTGCATTTTATTATTTCCATTAGTATTGTTTTTTTCCCTGCTGTCTGTGACTTATCAAAGCTGCTTTCCCAAAAACCAAAGTAGACCATCCAAACAATGCACCAATGCATTATTGTTATTTGACCCATTTGGGAACTAGGGCTGGGCGATAAATACCAAACTATATATTATGTGCATCTCGTCAGTAAAGCTGGTTCTTTGATTAGCGGTAAATCTGCGTGAGATGCGCATAATATATCGTTTGAGATATATCGCCCAGCCCTATTGGGAATGCAAGCACATTGTTTTTTCTTATCATTTTCCTGTCCCATCAACCAGGTATTTTGGGCTCCCCCTCTCAAGATGATCTGAACTGCATCATCAACATGAAGGCCAGGAACTACCTCCAGTCTCTACCCCAGAAACCGAAAATCCCATGGGGCAAGCTGTTCCCCAAAGCAGACAACAAAGGTAAGTGCACACATAAGGACGTTTAGTGAAATGATATGTAGAGGGGTCTGGCAGTTGCTGTCTCAAGTGTGTGTGTGTTTGAAAGTGTGGGAGTACTGAACAAATGTGGGTGTCAACAAACGGTCTTTTGATAGTCTGACTACATTTTCCAAGTATGTTTAATAAAACATTGGCAGGGATGACATCCTTGTATGCTTTTTCTCTGTTACTGTAGTAGTGCATGATTTGTATGTTGTATATTACAAGTGAATACGTTGCTTTATCATAAATCTAACATAGAAGTGTGGAACTTTTTTTATTTACTTCAACCATTGCATTTCAGCTCTGGATTTATTGGACCGCATGTTAACCTTTAACCCCATCAAACGTATAACTGTGGAGGAAGCATTGGCCCACCCCTACCTGGAGCAGTACTATGACCCCTCTGATGAGGTATCTGTCTTTCCCCCCTTTTCATCATTTCTGTCTCACACCTCTTCAGTCTGTCATCTGTACAATCCCATATCAGTAAGTTATTCCTAACAGCATTTTGCATTGTTTGTAAATTCAGCCAGTGGCCGAGGAGCCCTTCACTTTCAACATGGAGCTGGACGACCTTCCTAAAGAGAAGCTGAAGGAGCTCATCTATGAGGAGACGGCACGCTTCCAGGCCAACTACCAGGGCTCCTGAGAGGGACAGGTACAAAAAAAAGCACACGTAGACGTCAAATAACCAACACTGCAAGTGTGAGAAATGTTAAAGTGTTTATATATACTCATATTCTATGTAAAGGACCATTCACATCTAGGACGATAACTATAATAGTAAAATTAAAGATCTACTTTTAAAAACATCATAGAAAAGCAGAGTTCACACCTCAGCTATAATGATAAAGGCACAGAGAAACATTATCTTTGAAACCACTTTTCAGAACAATTAGTCATTTAAAGCAGAAGACGAGTGTACGCTTCAAATAAGCAAGCGATAACGTTTGCTGGTGTGGGAAGCTAATATATACAGGTCTAAGGCTTGCAAGAAAGAAATAACAGAATTCAAGAGCAGTGACTATCTTAAGTCAAATCAAGCAATTAAAGCCAGTTCAACCAAAAATGAATTGATGGCAGTTTTACTCACCCTAATGATTTGATGACAGATTTTTGTCCATGAAACAAAAAATATGATATATATAAAAAAAAACATTACAAGCTGCCTTTTTTCCATATAAGGAAAACTTCTTTTTTTTTAATGGTGCACTGTATTTAGAAGAATCTAGAATGTTAGAATCTTAAATGGTTGTTTTCAAATTTGTGCACATTCACATTTGGTTAATCTTCAGTTATTATATCAAACCATGTATACTCATTTTAATACATTAAGGGCCGGTTTCCCAGATAGGAATTAGATCAAGCCAGGACTAAACCTTTGCTAATTTAGGACATTTAAGATTTTTTAGAAACACAAAAATGCATTATCTGTGAGCATTTTAAGAACAAACAATGGCAATGGTTTATTTAAAGATATCTCAGTGCAAGCTTTTTCAAGTTTAGACAGCTCTTAACATTTATTTTAATCTAGGACTAGTCTTAAACCCTGTTCGGGAAACTGCCCCAAAATGTATGGTTTTTTTTTAGTTTTTTTTTTACTAATGTTAATATAAAGAAAAATACTTTTTAATATGTTAAAATTACTTTGAATACATAGAATAATTTCTGTGATTTATGATAAACCTTGTTGATGTCCACTGAGGGTCAGTAATCTTTTTTATTTTTATTTTGCAGCCATCATGGAGAATAACCAAGCAGCATTGGAGTCTCAGATAAAGATAACTCCAGACAACCTGCAAAAACATATACATACATATATTCATTAAACAAGATTAAAAAAAACGAGATAAAAAGACAAAAAAAATCTACATTTAAAAATTCAGCTTTGTTTTATCTGTCCATCTCTCTCTTTCTTGCTGGGAAGCTGTACGCTAGTTTGGGCTTGTAACATCTTATCATAACGCCGTTAATGGGGGCCGTCCAACTCACTGTTCTCATCACATACCGCACACAGCTCCTGCTCTCTCAAACAATTGCATCTTTCACCCTTTCTATCAATACCCTGCTTCTCTCTCTGTTTGTATCCATCTCTTTCTCTTCATGTCTCTCTCGAGGGCGTCTCTCTACTGGTCTGTGTTGTTCTGGGTGGTTTTTTTGTTTGTTTGTTTTTTATTTCATTCCACAGAGATGGAGAGAGAGATTCTCTACGATGGGCACTGACTGGTGTGTGTGTGTATATATAAGTGGTTTTGAGTTTCATTGGAGTATTGTAAGTTGGCGATCTGTTTGTACACTGTAATTTGAACGTTGCGATCAGTTACAAATCGTGTTTTGTAATGTTGGGAATTTATATTTGAGTATCTTTTGAAATATAAAGTCATTGCTTGTGGGGGTTTTTTTCATTCAAAGACAAATGATGTTACATTTAATGAGCTTGGACTTTTTGTTTAGTTTTCTATTGTGAGGAAAATGAGGTCTCGTTTTGGTTCTCGAGAAATATATAAAAGTAAAAGACAAACAGCGACAGGCAGGATGAACGGAGGAAGGAGAGCGATATGGAATAGTATCATCTGCTGTAAAATATCACGTTCTACTGTGGAGAACTGAGACTATTTTTTGCCAATGTTCTTGGGAAATTAAAGCCATCAGTATCATATTTTTTTTTCTTGTAATGTTGGCTTTCTTTCCCTCTTTCTCCTCTCGCGCGTCTGTTCATTTGATGTAGGTTCTGTGGCGTGCAGACCTTCATTGTGCGTAATTTCACGTTTCGGTTTTTTTTTTTTCTGGGGGGGTTGATACTGATTTCTTTGTGAACAACAATAGTTGTCATTGGTTACCATGTCCATGGCTACTGTTGCCATGATTCCTTTCTGATAAGTCACACATAGTTCCCCACGTTCTGGCTTTGTTTCTCGCAGATGTCGGTCCCTTCCTCTTTTTGTTTTGCATCTTGTTTCGTTTTTCTTCACTTGTCCTGGAGTGATTGAGGAATCATAGCCAAGCTTAACACTTTCAGAGCCATAGCTCATTTTTTCTCATTCCCTCCCTGTGATGTCAGAACTTTTCAAAGGGCTTTTCCACAGGGCTTGCTGACCTCATGCCTCTCCTGCCTGTGATTGGCTCACCTTGTGTTTAACTGGTCTCGAACTGACTCTTTTTCTGCATGAGTTACATCTTAGTTGTAACTACCTGCCTTTATTATATGTTTCCAGTGAGATCTTGCCATCTTTCGATTGCCGTTTTTAAAGAAACTGTCACTGCTTTTTTTTAACCAATCATGGATGAGGAAAGCATGTTCAAGTGGGAAGAGTTAAAATGACACCGTGTGTAGCTGTTTTGCATAAATACAGGGTGTGATTTGCATAAATTAATATGCCCCTCCCCTGTGTAAAACCCCATTGAGACGAGTCCCACCTGCAGAGGAAATTCACCCTGTACGTCAATCACGTGACTTTTCTCAATCAGTGCACCTGCACTTTGTGTCTCATGACCAAATGTTTTGTTTTCGTTTCAGTTTTTAGTGCAATTTTAATTATTCCTGTGGCAAACATTTTTCATTCTAAAGCTTTCGTCATCATCTCCTTTTCTAAATCCCCCACTTGTTAGGGTGAAACGTAACAACAGGCAATGACGGTTAGTCGAGGCCCGTGTCTGTCTATACATCTGTCCTTTCCAACCAGAAGCTGCTCTTCTCTGCTTCCTCTCGAGGAGGGGAGGTCATCCCGCTCTGTGATCTGAGGGAAACGACTCATTACGAAAGAAAAAGATTATTTATATTACTGTATTGTCAATGGCAATGACATGCTAATTGTGAATGGGACCATGGGGACTGTCAACAGTCTTGCACACAAACACACACATGTATTTCTCACATATAAACCTGCACGCATACAGTATATGATTTCAAAAGCCTGAAAGGAGGCAAATATCATAATGTCTTTTTAATGGCTGTTATTATGATTATTGCTGGTGTTATATTGGTGAGGTCTTTTTTTTTATTTTAAAAACTAAAAAAAGGGATTTAAAAACTTCTGTCCTTTTTTAAAGTATGTTTTGCATTTCTTTCATTTTGTTCGCTTTGGGTGTGAAAAATAATTGGCTGTTCACTCTTTCTGAAGTCTATTTTTTTCCCTAAATCTTAAAAGGAATTATTTTAAAAGATTATTAAACGATATGGGTAGATTGTCAAGAGAAATGAGCTTTGGATGGTTATAGTCTATGTATATGCTTATGGGTATAATAAATTAAACAATTAACAAAAACAGAATTATATACATATATTAAATAAAATTCCTGATACTGTAAGTCTTTGTCTCATGTGTTTTTTTTATTTTTTAAGTCATAGAAATTTAGTATTCAGCCAACAAAAATACACAATCTTTTAAAATAATATAAACATAAAATTTCCTGCATAAAAAGCATTATAGTATAGATTTTTTTTCAAGCCTAAGTGTGTGTGTGACTGAATTGACTGTGTGTGCACTTAAAAGTAATTACATTTTTATTTGATGTTTTTAATTGCAGCTCAAATATAAGTCATTATCTTCTAATATGTTTGATAGATAATTATGTCCTTCCCCCTCCCTAGTGAATAGTTTGTTCACGACACACGATAGGTGTGATGACATTAACATCACATCCCTGATGTATCTTCAGGAGATGTGAGTTGTTATCCGGTTTCGTGTGAAGGGAGTGGCATTGTGGCGATCAAAATCGACTTCATTTTCCTTAGCGATGTAAAAATAAAGCCTGGATGTGCATGTCAAGTTTCAGCCGAGCCAAGGTGAACTTTAACGGAAGTTAATGTTTCATTAAATGTATAGTTAATGAAACAACCAATATTTTCCAAATTCCACTCCTTGTTTTCTAGGAAACTCCTTTACCTTTTCTCTCCTCATAAATCAGCCAAGTTGCCAGTCCAGTTGGACCACTCCTCTGCTTCGCCGACATGTTTCAGCATGGGTTGAGAATTCTGCTGTGAGGCATTCTGCTCTTGAAGACAGCTCCTGCTCTTTAGGTCTTGGGTGTGTTTGCATACTGTTGCAAACGAATACGACTCATGAAGCCACTGAAGACTGCACTAATTGGGTACGAATTATTAGTATCTCTCTCAGCTTCACTTCCCATCTGTCTCTGCCTCCCTTTGTTTGTCCACTTAGTCTCTCAGCAATTCTGTATAAGCGCAAAACAATAGAACACAAAATGTTCTGCTGACAGGCAGAACTAGGAGTGTGTACGTTTGCTGTGTGCATTACTGTGTGTTCGCATTTATCCCACCGTAAGCCTTTGTTAAGCACTGAAATGTGTGAAAACATGAATGCTGGCCAAACATCAACTTGTGTCCTCTGTTACCTACTACCAACTGTTGCAATGACACAGAAACGACAAAATCCCTTTGCGCTGTCTATTCTATTACAGATTTGCCTTCACATCTAGAGTATGTATTATGTATGTTCGCATTTACAGTAACAAAAAAGGGAAGCATCCAAGCAGAATGAAATGTGCTGGAAGGCCTCAGACAGCTCAAACCTTTACCTGCCACATCTGTTCAAAGAGTCGAGCGAACTGCATTCCAAAACATTCATACATCACAAAACAAACAAAAGAGGAGGGGGTAATGTAGAGCTGCTAAGTGCACAACTACCAGTGACTGACTGATAACTGAGAACTCACACCTAGACAGCAAGCTTTCCTTGTTTAGGTCTTTCTCTTGTGTGGACGCATTGATGTTAGGATTGAAGGAAAGGGAGGAACCTGTACATTACTGTCTTATTTTGCAATGCTCATTAGGTAACATTTCTTGCTAAGTATTGTGATCGGTAAAGAGAGGGACGAAAAGGGAGTGGCTGAGAAACTGTAGTAAACTAGAGCGGTGAGAGACACAAGGCAAGGGAAAAGATAAGGAAAGTCATACTGACAGGTGCTCGGCGAAGCCGTACTTGGATCTGAATCTGGATCAGATACTCCGGGATATCTCTAATAAGAAGTTAAAGGAACAAATAAAAGTATTGGTAAGTTATTTTTGGTGTTTCTTATGTTTGTTTGGTGTTTATTGATTGCAAATAAAGAAATGTTAGGAAACACATTGAGATAAAAATTAAAAGTAGAAAAACTTAAATAGTATATATGTGTAAAGCTTTTTTCCTTTTTCCGCATTTTATTTGTGGATAGATAGATATCATAAGTTTCCTTTATAAATGAATTTATAATACATTTTATAATTATGCCATAATGCCATTGTGTAACATTAGGATGTTTTTGTTTTTACATTTAATTATTGTATAATATTACATTTTTGATTAGAAAGTATGAAAATTAGAAAATATTAAATAATGTTAAAATCCAATGTTTTCTTCAGAGATCGGATTTTTTGCGTTCACCTGCTGCTCTCAGAGCCCCTTATAGTGGGAATTATGGCTAGCTACTTGTACTACCTGCTTCCAGCAGTAGGGGGCTACGCTCTCACCTCACTCTACTTTCTGAAGAACCCTCATATTCTGCACAAGAAGAAGCAGACCGCCTTCTGCTGCACCCACATCTCTCACAGGGGAGGTACAGTATCTGAGTCAATAACCTGCTCATGTCTGGGCCTTTGGATTCTTACCTTTAAAAACTATAGTCATAATAATGTAACAGAGTCATCGTCATTAACTGTAATAATGCTGCAAATAAATATTAAATCACAATTAAATCATCTTGTTGCTCTGTGCATGTCACAGCCTTTTTAGAGCACCTAACATACAACAATGGAAGTTAGATAAACCTACTGATTTACAAAATATTTAATTTCATGATTTTATTAAATGTATACAATCTGTGACTAATCCGTAAACTGTCAGCAATAGATAATTCTGTGTTTGTGGCAGCATGTGTGGATGTTTTCCTTCTGGGGTTTGTATACAAAGCTAGTTAATATGTGACTGAGTGAGTGATTAACTGTTTGAGAAATGATGTTTGTGTATGAGAGTCGGTCCATGTTTTCTGACCTCCCGTTCTCTGTCTTCAGGCAGTGGTGAAAGGATTGAGAACACTATAGAGGCCTTTACACAGTGAGTTTTTCAGACTGAGCAGTAGATCAGTATCCCCTCCAATTAACAATTAACATACTCACTCTGATCTGAACATTTTACGTACACAAAAGAATACTTGGGTCACTACTTTGTGATTTAATGAAAATGAATAAAAAAAAAAGACAAAAAACAGAAGTATCATTTAGATAGCACTCATTCAATACAGTTCAAGTCAATTGAAGTCATACAAATACAAAACCACATGAAACTGAAAACATGTACCTTACCTATTCTTGCCACAGTCTCTGTCTCTTTTTCTTTCAGTGCTGTTGAAGAGGGCACAGAGATGCTGGAGTTAGACTGTCACTTGACTAAAGATGGTTATGTGGTTGTGTCACATGATGAGAACCTCCTGCGGCAGACTGGCCAAGATGTTGACATTTCCTCTTTAAAACTAGAGGTCAGGGCTCAAGGCTAACCTACTCTACTGATATACTGTGCAGCTCAACCTGCTCTAGTTAGTACTTACTATTTATCAGTGCCAAATTATGAAGCAGCACAACTGTTTTTAAAATCAATAATAATAAGCAATATTTCTTGAGCACCAAATCAGCAATAGATGATTTCTGAAGGATCATGTGACTGCAGTAATAATGGTGAAAATTAAGTTTTGCCATAACAGTAATATATTACATTTATATAATCAAATGAAACCGTAGTTTAAAATAGCAATAACATTTACTGTGTTGTAGTCAAATTAATGCAGTCTTGGTAAACACTAAAGACTTTTTTTTTTATTTTTTTTTTTAAAAACAGATATTTACAAAATCTCACAGACCAAAGACTTTTGAATGCTACAACGGGTTTTGGTTTATAATGAATTATGAATTTTATTTATTTATTTTGTCAGGAATTGCCACCTTATTTGGAGACACTGGACGTGACCTTTAAGACTGGTGTGTGTTATTACCAGTGAAGTTGCTAACACATATTAACATGTTTATTAATGTATAATGATTACACATGTTTTAATTTCCCTCGCGCAGGGCACGTCAGCACTGGGTCAGATAGAAACATTGCCTTATTAGAGGATGTCTTCCGCAAATTTCCACACACAGCTGTAAACATTGAAGTGAAAGAGAATAACAGCATGCTGATTGAGAAGGCAAGAGAGCAATCATCATACGAAATGGCCCATAATACATTTTCCTAGTTTTGTAACAATATTTAACCACATCCGTTCAATAAACCTCCCTCTTTGTTCTTTTATCTCAATAATAATATATTTAATGTACTGCGTTTATTCAGATTTCTGAGCTTGTGAAGAAATACAACAGAGAGGCCACTTCAGTTTGGGCTTCTGTTGACTCCACCATCATGACAAATTGTCGCAAAACAGTGCGTATGCATTTATTTCCCATTCTTCGTGTTTAGTTTTAGAAATAAATCAGCCACATACTTTCCTCTTTCTTTCCTATATTTCTCTGTCTCTTTTTTGTCAACGGCAGAACTCCTCTATGCCCTACATGTTCACTGTAAAGCAAGGTTTAAAGCTGCTCCTGCTTTACTACACCGGTCTTCTGCCGTTTTTTTCCCTCGGAGAGAGTTTCCTGCAGTTCTACTTGCCACAAATCATGAACAGGTCAGCAAATATGTGCATGCTATACATGTTAATTACACAGATGCATTTTCACTAAACTCTTTCTTACAGAGAATACATACCTGAAATGTGGATTTTGAAAAGCAGACTGGTCATCTTTTTAATTGAAAGGTAACTGATCTTAGCAGCAGAATCAGGCTATACTTTTATTGAACTTTTTATCCCTTAATGTTTTTATGGTTTGCACATTTCTTTGTCAGAATAACATTGAGAAAAGGGATGTTCAAGCACCTCAGAGACAGAGGAATTCAGGTCTGTGGCAATGCTATGCAATGTTTTTGTGTTGTTAAAGGAATAGTTACATCTGCTGAAAATGTGCTCAACCTTGGGTTATCCAAAATGTTGATTAATTTATGTGTTTTTAATCACAACATATTTAGAGAAATGTAGCTTTACATCACTTGCTCACTGAAGGATCCTCTGCAGTGAATGGGTGCCGTCAGCATGGCAGCTGATAAAAACATCACAATAATACAAGCTTTCTTTTATACCAAAAAGCTTTGGGTTCGTTAAAAAACAAATCCATCATTTAGACATATTTAAGACGTAACTTCTGGTTCAAATTTTAATCTATAATACTGTATTTCTCTGTCCAGTGAAAAAGGCATCTTATCTAAATTAGAGAAAATAATTAGAAGCTAATATGTCAGTGTATATGGTGTGAGAGGGCAAGAGGTTATATTTATATATAATATATTTACTGAAGCAAGCATTATTATAAATTATAGACTTCTATTGCATTTTAATGAAGTATTTGTTTCTTAAAAACACAACTTTAATGAAGGAATCATGTGGATTACTGTGATGTTTTTATCAGTTGTTTGGAGTGATGTAATGCTAAATTTCTCCAAATCTATGCTGATTAAAAAAAAAACATCTATATTTTAGATGGCCTGAGTACACGTATAACAAATTTTCATATTTGGTTGCACACCCTTTAAGATTCGGCGAGAAACTTGGTCACAGATTGTGTGTACCTACATGCTTCAAAATAAAATAAAAAAAACACGTTGTTCTTTTTCTCTTTAGATTCATCTCTTTGTGTGTAACACTGAAGAGGATATTAAGACTGCATTTGCTGCAGGAGCAACAGGAGTCATGACTGATTATCCCTCCCTGTTATCAAACTTTATTAAAACACACACACGAGACATGTGATCAAACTCAAATACACAATGTGCTTAACCCTTGTACAGTCAAACACACACATTGGGCAAATGCTGTTTGCCTTTAAACATACAGGCAAGTTTTATATTAATGACATTATATCTGACATTATTATTCACATGAAACTTATGTGGTTTATGTCATTCTTTGAGACATTTTGTGAGTATGAACACACATGAGAATAAATAAAACTCATGTATTATACAAGTGGACTGTTTCTTTCCCTGTTTTACTATCCCACCATCCTCACAGCATGTTTATTGTGGTTTTCAGTCAGTCCTTGTCATTTTAGCGCCTCCCTACCGATGTTTGCAAACAAACATTATCCAACTTCTCTGAGAGGCCGTGCAAAGTCCATTAGCTGTCCTCAACAGACATCAAAGATTGAATTACACTGTCCTTTTAAAAAACCTTTTTAGATGCAATAATACATTATCTTTCAGTGAACATTTGATGTCATATAGAAACACACTGCCTTTCGTTATACAGTTAAGTATTTACAAAACATCTGCGTAACTTAGCGGTTGTTTGCATGCATAGTCATGCAAACAACAAGAGGACACACATCTAAAGAAACGATAAATACGGAGATAATCAAAACACTAGGGCTTTGCTGTTTTGGTCGACGAAACGTTCACGCAACTGTAAAGTTCAGGTGACTTCAAACGCACAGGAAGAGCGCCTCTGATTGGCTGACCTATATTTCAGACGTCGCTGTCTGGATTCTGATTGGTCAGCTACGGTTTGTTTTGCGCCACATGACGTATAAGAAACTTCCTCAGAAAATACAGTAAACAAATCAACGGATTATATTCGGATGCGACGTTTTCAGCGCGGTGGCTTGCCTGCTTTTGGGGAATTACGAAGTTTTCTGTTGACATCAAACGGTTTGGGCAGTAGAGCAGCTCGACAGACAGGAGGGACACAAAGGAGGGAATTGCAGGAAAAGCGCAGCCCGCCGCACGTTTGTTTGGTTGAGTGCGCTTGATCAGTGAATACTCAGGCTTCATGTCGCTGAGTTGAGCACGCTTTTCTTCTGGCGACAATACTGCGAGCAGCGTTTGCCTTGAAGAAATCGTTTAAATATATATATAGGTGAGTAAATTTTCATTGTTACGTAGCATGTCAAATGGAGCAAGAAGGTTGGAAGCAATTCCAATGTGAAACGACTCTAACGTAACAGTTACTCATGGTTGTAGAGCCTGTACCCTAAGGTGAAATTAATACTAGTATACGCTAAAGATCTCATTTCGACACTTTAATGACGATGACTAGCATACGTGCGACAAGCCGCGTTCGTTAATGCTATTTTATAGCAGTGGCGGGGAACTGATTCAGTTCCGCGAATCGGTTCTTTCGAACAGTTCACTTCTAAAACGATAGGCGGTTGTTTTCAGCTGTAATGTTATCACTATTGTCCACATCATGATATTTCGCTTGTTATTTGCTTATTAATGTATCTGGCCTGTATATGTTGTTGTTATTGTAATTTTGTGTGGCCCATTTGTGTTTGCTGCAGTGGTAAATAGTCTTTTAAATCATTTCCAAAACCGAAGTATAGTTTTTATTTTACGTTATCTTGGCCGAGAATGTTTGGCTGAAAGTAGTACGTTACGCTAGTAGTAAATTCTATTTGCAACATATATGTTTTTGCTATTCTGCTATTTATGCATTTTATTTTGGCCCTGTCAGTCTAATCCTCGTTAAATTACTCCGAATTATTTTACGGTTTACGTTTTCGGCTCATTACGTATCGGTTTTGTACACCGGTTCAACCGAGTCGTTAAACGCACCCGACTCACATGAACGATTCGTTCACTATTTTCAAGCTGCATTGTGGGCCGTGCTGTAACACTGTAGTCCATATGAACTGAAACCAGAATCCTTAGCGTGTCTGTGGAAATTGTGTAACTCTTAAAGCGTTTTATAACCCTGTATTATATCTAAAGCTGTATTTATTACAGCGTGCCATAGTTATTCATTACATCTCACCCCTGTTTACCCTCGTGCCTGGCATGCCATATATGGGGTAACTACAGTGTGGGCAGCCAAGCAAATTAGGTCATGTGGATGTTTCCTTTTTTCCTGCTATATCTCTAAAACAGGATACAATATTTGCAGCGATGGGAAAATGCACGAAGGAAAAGATGGCCATAAATGTTACATCCAGAATGCATAAAATCTCAAAGCATGTAATCTGCTTTGAAAATCACAATATTAATAGCTGATGAAGTCAATCCCATGCTTTCTAACTACGTATTTGGCAACCCTGCTAGGAGCTGTTTTGGCTGTCAAAGCTGCTTTGTAGCCTTTCCCTCAAGTTACAGCAAAATGTGTTATGCTTGCAGATATGATCTGACACTGTTTGTGATTGTGTGTGTTCTTTAAAGACATGGTGAAGCAGACCAAGGCCAAAACTTTCCAGGCCTATCTGGACTCCTGTCACCGCCGCTACAGCTGTGTCCACTGCCGTGCACACCTGGCCAACCATGATGACCTAATTTCTAAGGTGAGAGTTCCTTTGTGTGACTATCGTATGATGTTTACTACTAGATTTTTTAATTGGGGTTATGTTTGCGTTATGGACTCACATGTCTGTCTATTTTCAGTCATTTCAAGGCAGTCAAGGACGCGCCTACTTGTTCAATTCTGTGTGAGTATCACTTCAGGGGAAAACAAATCTTTGCATTTGTTTCACCCCTCAATGGAGGAACTCGTTGGTTTAACTGTTATTTTGTGATTTCAGGGTGAACGTGGGTTGTGGCCCTGCAGAAGAAAGGCTGCTGCTGACCGGTCTTCATGCTGTGGCTGATATTTACTGTGAGAACTGCCACACCACACTGGGCTGGAAATATGTAAGCATGCTGTGTTTTAATAAGAAATGTAGTACAACAAAAACCTCTTTATTTGTATCATGACACTGATCACAATTTTCCCCCTCTTTCTCCTTTCCTCCATAGGAGCAGGCGTTTGAGTTAAGTCAGAAGTATAAGGAGGGCAAGTTTATTATTGAATTATCTCACATGATTAAGGATAATGGCTGGGACTGAAGCATTCAGCCTTTGCTTTAACTTTGTCACCGCTTGTAGCTTCTCCAAGAACATCATGAGATGCTCCCTTTTTATACATATATCCATCTATGATCTATGATCTACATTTACTATTGTGAGCACCTTTTTCCACACTTGTATCCCAGTTCACCAGTTTTTTTAAATGGGGGAGTCTTGGGTGATTGGTTTGTGTGTGTTTGTGCCTTTTTATATGTATTTGGAGGTGTGCTTGTGTGTATGTGTGTTTGAGGTGTGCTTGAAAGAAACTTATCAACAGCTTAAATCCAGTTTCAAAGAAATATTTCGGGGGGATTTTGACACAAGCCCTCAAATTTTTTCAAATTAAGTGCAATTCACGAGGTTTGGATATAGTATGGTCAAAATGCCAAGATCCAATGCCATTTTATTCAATTCACTTTTATTTTAAGAGCGAGGTATTTGTGAACGAGGTAGTGCGAGTGAAATTACTTTACTGTATGTTGTGTGTGTGTGGGGCTTAGAGTGGATCATGTGCAATATGTGTGTATGTGAGAGAGTTTGCCTAAAGGATGATTCATACCTCCAAATCCAGTCATTTTGGTTGAATTCATCTTTTACTTTACCAAGTCACTGAGGAAACCCAACAGATGCCCAAGAGTGTGAGAGAGGGCAAACAGCAGGCTTGTTGCTGTAGAGATGTCCACAGTTGACTGATATTCTTAAGACACTTCAATTACAGCTTATAAGATGTAATTGAGATATTAATTTTCTCTGTTTGTCTTGTTTCTTCTGTTTATGAGAAATGTAAGTATAGTTTAACATTGAGCAGCATGTACAGAAACCTTGATCTGATCATGTTAGAGCAGACATGTAAATGTGCTTATGATTGTGTAGCAAAGTTTTTCTTTGAATGCTAAACCATTAAAGTGTATTACATTAACCTGAATTCTTTACATTAAAGTATGGGGTAAATGAAAACTGTTCTGCGCTTTGTTTTTCTTTGTTTGTTTGCTTCATAACCAAATTTCAGTAAAAAAAAAAAAAAAGTACACTATTCTATTTAATGTTCTTTAAAAATAAAATTATACATTATGAACAGCAGTAATAGCAATGAACAGCAATAGAATATACACTGTACTGGAATAAACATGGAAAATATATGGACTTTTTGTCAATGCACAATGATCAAATATATGATGGACTTAATGGAAATTATTTTATTTTATCCGTATATCGACACATTATTACACACGAACACCCGCTTAAGCAATGATCAGTATAATGCATTAATTCAAAGGGCGCGAAAAAAAAACGTAAATGCATTAAAAGTGCTTTTCACGGGTGCAAAGGGCACAACTTCGAAAATATTAATGGTTATGCTTTAATGCTCTACAGACGACGTGGTTTAGAAATAAACTAGACGAAAAACCAACGCAGTTTTTCAGTCCTAATTATCAGAGCCGAAACGGATAAAGACTACAGCTCCCACGACTCTTTGCGCAGATCGGTGACGTGGCCAGCGTTGCCCAGCAGACCGGGGGGATTTGAACATCGTTTGGGATGCAAGTAGTTTTCTATGCCATTTAAATTTCCTTAAACTATTTTAACGGTAGATTTGACTCTGTAGGTAAATAAAATACAAGCTACTTCATCACAGCCCGTAATTTCGCATCACGATGTCTGGGAAAATCAAAAACAGGAGTGCAGCAAATGCCGACTCAATATCTGGCAGTGTGTCCTGCGACGAGCGCATCTTACGGGATTGCCATCAGATGTACACCGATCCGGATAGCGGTAAGAAAGCGGTCCATTCAGAAAGAATTACTTTCTCATTTATTTAACTGTTTTAGTAGGGTGTTAGTGCTGTCTGTAGGCGTCGATAGGAGGTGCTAACAGTAGCAAGTAAGCTAAAATGCCGGTTGGTATGTCAAATATGCGTATCAGAGGGCACCTGTTTGTTGTGCAATCATTATATTTACCATTTAATGTGTTACCGTGTACTCCAAAAAATACATAACATTAAAGTTTTGTTTGACTGCGTCAAGTTTAAGTTGTATAACGTTAAAGTTTTCACTGTCCCTTATTCAGTCTGAAACACTGACACTATCTTTTCTGTCTAGTTTTTCTAATCAATCATTCTTTTGCTCTGTAGGACTTATAACAATCGCTCAGACTGTCGGGGTGACCTTGCTGCCTCCCAGGAAAAAGATAACTGTGATGTTGATGGGGAACCACTCTGCTGGAAAGAGCAGCTTTATCAATTGGTAGGCTAATGCACAGGCATTAAAACACACACTACAACCATGCACTCAGATTGCATTTTGTGCTAGACTGAATAAAGTGAACACAATTAGAGCTTAAACAGTAAGCAATACTTTTATTGCAGGTATGTGGAGGAGCATATCCAAAGAACGGGGGTTGCTATAGAGACCCAAGGCTTCAGCTTTGTTACAAGTGGGCGAAAGAGGGAATCGCTCACGGTAAATATAACCCCATGCATGTTGCATGAAAGTTTTTTGTGACACGAAATTGGCATCACTGATATAAACATCTTGTGTAACAACTGTCGCCTTGGTTTTAGGGAAATGCTACGCTCCATCTATATCCCCATTTTAAAACGCTGCAGGAGTTTAAAGGTTTGTTGATGAATCGCAGAAACAAAAAAAAAACATGCTTGTGGACGCTGTGTCTAAAATGTTACTTTCTCTCAATTTCAGGGGTGGCAGAGTACCTCAGCACTGAGATTTGTACTTCACGCCAAAAACGTTTCAGCTTGGTGACCTTTGTTGACACTCCTGGTTTGGTGGATGGAGACATGAAGTACCCCTTTGACGTGGATCAGGCTATTCTGTGGCTTGGTGTGTAGAAGTTTGAGAACACATTGTTGGAATGTTGGTTGTAAGTCTAAATTGTAATTATAAAAGTATGTGTCCTTATGTTGTGATTTGGCCTGTTTACACCAGGTGAGCTCTGTGATCTGGTCCTGGTCTTCTTTGACCCAATGGGACAGGCTTTATGCAAGCGCACCCTCAACATTGTTGAGAAACTTAATGAGAAACAAGGGGACCGTCTACGTTTTTATCTCAGTAAAGCAGATGAGGCTGGAGGAGAGTCTGATCGACAAGTAAGATGCTCTTACACATGCTCATGTTCACAGTTATACATTTTATTTTGCCTGTACAATAACCTTTAGAGAAGTCTTTTATGCTCACCAGTCACCAAGGCTACATTTGATGGATCAGTAATATAGTAAAAACTATTATAATAACCATTACTTAAATTGTTTTTTTTTTTATAGTATATTATACTTTTTTTTTTTTCAATTTTAAATTAAAATATTAAATGAAATCAATCTATCAATAAAAAAAAATCTTTATTCATGTAAATTTGAGCTGGATTAACTGATTCATATTTTGAATTGTATGACTTCACTGTCAGTTTCGATCAGTTGCACTAAAGCAAATTTTGCCAAACCGTGTTGATATTTGAAAGAACCAAACAAATACACCCATACTTCACCAGCACCTCGCCCCTATTTTGATATCTCTGCCCCACATATACATACACAACCATGGGAATGATGATCACGGACACAAGTGAAATGGACACAGGCATAATCAAACAAAAGCAAGTAAACAAAACAAAATCAGCATTACTTGCCTATCAAAAGAATGTTGGCCCTCTCCCTGTCCTTGAGTTTTTTTCCCGCATTGGAAAGCTGCTCTGATATTTACACTGATCCAACCTCTTGCCTGATTGTAACCCTTCTGTTTAATGTTTTGTTCCTCTGTTAATTTCCACTTGACTGTTTAATAATTGCTTAGTTTTTGTTTATTTCAGAGAGTTATGATGCAGATTGTGCAGGAGCTTTGCAAGCGCCCAGGACTCAACAAGTGTGGCTTCGATATGCCCACCATCTATGTTCCCAACCCTAATAAGGTGCAACCACAATATTTCAGTTCCTCACTATAACTGTGAAAACCTTTTCGCTGAGTAAGTAAAAATAACTGAAGTGTTTTTCTTCACCATCAGCCCAGTCGATGTGTCAATCAGATAGAGGAGGTGTGTCGGACTGTAGAGAAGACCATCAACCAGACTGTGCAGAACACACTTAACTCACTGGAGAAGGACTGCAACCTCATCACCGAGGCCATCACTGAGACACTTGAAAATGACAGGTAATACATCCTTTGATTGTGTGTGTGTGTATATATACATGTATGTATATGTGTGTTAATTACAGATGCCATTGTGTGTTAAATCCTCTACAGGCAGTGCAGTATAGAGAACCGTCGCTCACGTTTTAAGGGCTGTTTTTTGGGCATGCTTGGTTTCTTTGTGCCCCTGCTGCTGCTTGTGGCCCTGGTGCTTGGCACCCTTTCCAAAGATGTGTTGGTGCTCATGCTTGGTAAAAGTGGCATAGAGGCACTCGCACTATATGTGGTTAGTATGTATATGCATTTATGTGTTGTGTTTGTGTGTCTGATTCACTGTAGATACTAATGTAAGTGTGGGTTTGTGTCTTCAGGCTCCTGCAGTGAGGGTGTTTGAATCCTTGTCAGCAGAGGTGCAGCTGTACAGTTGTGCAGGACTGGTGCTTCTATCCTTCATCTTTATCCTCCTTGCTCGTTTTTCTTTCAGGTGAAAAAAACGTTTATAAACGTTACATGCATAGTAGTTTCTTTATCAGCCATTTACTTCACATCATTGACTTTTTCTGCTTGGGATTTACTACAAGCTATTTACTGTAATGTTCACATTGCAGGTCCTAAAAACTTCTAGATGGACAATTTAGTGAATAATTCTGTGAGATTATCCAATTTAACCTTCCTCTTAGAAGCTAAGCTTATGGTTAAATTATTTCTAGATTTGTCTTTCAGAACTGTAGCAAAAGGTTGATCAGTGAATGATTTTATGATTTAAAATAGTTTTTTTTTACTGATTTGCCTGCAGCAGAGGGTAAGATTAGTGAATTTTGTTGTAGGGATATTTTTGGCCCTTTTATGCCATATACGTTTTTTGCTAACCATCTCTTGTTCTACTCTCTATTCCACTTTTAGGACCAAACCAACACTCTCTGGGAAACAAAAGAAACAGCTTCAGCAAAAACTGGAGTATGTCCAGGAGGTAGTGAAGACCAAAAAGGTATAGTGTGCTACATGTTGTTAACACATCTAAGAACAGCTACTGTGATGATGGACTCCACTAACAACTCCCTTGTCTGTTTATGCAGAAAAATCTCTATGAGGAGTACCTGCGTCAGAGTGTAGGTGATCAGGATATGAACTGAGATGGAATGTAGTCTTCAAAGAAATGGATGAATACAGCAACTAGAAGTACCACTAAATCACATCGAATAATTCCTATAACGTAGCAGACAGAGAGAAGCTATTTCCTAAGCACTTAGTTACACACTGCTGCTCCTGTAAGCTCTGCCTTTCAGCATAAACTAATGATGGAGCTGTGGATCAATGCCATGTTTTTTTATTTTTTAGTCTCTTTGCAGTGTGTCAATTGTACTGTAAGGGATAGTTGAAGGGCCACATTAGGAGACTGGATTCATGCTCTGAATTATCCTGTTTGCCAAAGCAGTTTTTAATATCATTCTCCTTTTTCTCTGCTATGTACCTAAAATACTCTGTATTGTATGGTAAATTACCTGAATGACTGAGAAACGAGAGGCCCTTCATCCATGACATTAGATTCTTATAACCTCTGGTGTTTATTCACATCTTTGTCAATTTTAATAGAAATATAAAAACTGGCTTTTGTATAACATGGTTTCCTATGTTTTTATGTCACACTATTGCTGTTCCTATAATAAAATTATAAATGTATGTGTGTTTGGCTTCATTACTATTCAGAAGCTGAATAATCAGTATTTGTAACAATTAGTAGTTCACTTTTACTTTTATACAGTGGGAATGGAACGCATTCAGAAAAACTGAGATATCA
Source organism: Enteromius thamalakanensis (assembly GCA_032357475.1). Taxonomy (NCBI): domain Eukaryota; kingdom Metazoa; phylum Chordata; class Actinopteri; order Cypriniformes; family Cyprinidae; genus Enteromius; species Enteromius thamalakanensis. The sequence continues at coordinate 15,458,544 of JAUCMT010000068.1, forward strand.
CATGGTCATAAGTATTCAGACCCTTTGCTGTGACATACATATATTTAACTTAGGTGCTGTCCATTTCTTCTGATCATCCTTGAGATGGTTCTACACCTTCATTTGAGTCCAGCTGTGTTTGATTATAC
>JAUCMT010000068.1:15462910-15477543 GCA_032357475.1 Enteromius thamalakanensis
TCGGACACATTTTTTATTGATATCGATCATTTGCCTATCGCGATACATATCGTTATCGTTTTATCGCCCAGCCCTACTTGTGACACAAGTCGTATGGATTCATTTTATGATATTTTTATGAAGTTTCTTTACGTAAAGGAGAGTAAATGAGTTCAGATGTTTGCAAATTAACTTTTCCTTTAAATGCCTGAAATCCAAACTGACCTAAATGTATTTTATTGGGGTTTTTGTGAACATTTCCTCTGTGCACACCTTTTATGACCTTATTATCTTCTATATTTAAAAAAAAAAAGTACTGTTCTTTTCCATAAAAGATAAAAAGGCCACTCCACTGTCACAAGTTGTGATTCTGCAATTAACAAAACCCCATCCACTTAGGACAGTGATGAAGCAAACGAAAAACCCACCAACAATATGTTAAAACAAATTCTTTTTAAAAATATGAAATAAGACTACTATAATAAAATAACTCTTTCATGTGAGACAATTTATGTGTCATCCAGGGAATGTATAAACAGTTGTGTTCCTTGTAAGCTGTGTAATGTCTGCCATACACGTAAATATAAATTCAACTGATAAAACAAAAGCAACATCTTCTTTCTTGTGCATTAATCTGTTGCTTTTAGGAGGATGCTACAATTCAGAATTTCAGCTGGTTGCAGTTTCGTTTTATTTGCAAACTTGAAATTATTCATGAAATTAAATAAATATAACCCAAAGAATTGGAAGTGACACGGATTGTGTTTCTGTAGTACTTTTTGGCTGATCCCATATTTTCACATCCTGTTTTTTTCTCCATCCTAGAAACAGCTGCTCAGTATGAGGCTAGAATATCTGTTCTACAGTCAGAACGAGCCCAGTGGAGGAGGGCCACCTCGCCCCAGGACACTAAGGTTTGTGTGTCTCGCCTTTTCTTATTTTTTTCCCCTCTTTGCTATCTAAGCACTGAGGAGAAGGTTTATTTTTTGACACATTGTTTGTCTGTTTCCCTATTTGAAAGACCTTTCGGTTTCTGTATTAAAATGCCCTTAAGTAACTTCTGCATTTAACACATTTCCTTGTGCATTCAGGGGATCTCTAAAAAGGGCAAGTTGGGGGGCAGCTCTCCTCCACAAGGTGGGTCCCCTCCCCTGCAGGGTGCTGACCACGAGGGCTCAGGGTCAGACTCTGATCCACTGGAGCTTTTGGCGGAAGCGTCAGATACAGAGACAACAAGTCTTATGATGGACTACTTTCCCCAGCACTGTGACTCTGCCTCCCTGTCTTCTTTCTCTCTGGACACACCCTCGTTGTCCCGGCATCCTCCCCCTCAAGAAGACACTGCTTCCCTGGTGTCCACAGGAACGCTGGTGCCTGAAGCCATCTACCTGCCACCTCCGGGACACAGACTGGTCACACATACAGACTGGGACAAACTGCAAGCACAAGTCAGTACACCTCAAGTTTTTCCTGCAGGTTTCCCACATATCAGGAAATTAAAAAATTGTGCTGGCCAGGCCTGGAAATATTTGTATATATACTTAAAAGTAAATGTTTACTGGTTGTGCTTGGCTCTAGAATACTTGACAACTAGAAATTATCATCATGAGTCAGTGCATGATGTCTCCATCCCTCAAGTAACTGAATATCTAACATGAATCTGATATGGTGGTATTTTCAGCTTGTAGAGCTTCAAGAGGAGGTGACAGAACTTCAAAAGCAGAAAACTGAGCTGGAGAAAGAACTGGATCTGCAAAGTACAGAGACACAAAAACAGGTTGAGAAACTCTCAGTTCCTGGATTTCGCCACACAGACCAAAAAAAAACAAAGCTAAAATTAATTGCATTGCTTAGTATTTTTGTGTAAACAGAAGTATATTATTTTATAAGTAGCAGGTTTTAAAAGATCAGCATTTATTAGAATTTTTTTTGTAACACAGTCAATGTCTTTACTGTCACTTTGAATCAATTTAATGTATTAACAGAATGCATTGTTTTGATGTAGTTGTCTTGATGAAGCATTTCTACAGTATAACTTTTTAAAGCAAAGTTATAAATTGATATCTTTGTGTTTTTGTCTCTTGCAGTTGTCAGTACTTCAGTCTCAGGTGCAAACTTCAGAGTCCCTTCTTCAAGACCTACAGAAATCCTTTAGCCAGTCACAAAATGCAGTTCAGAGCAGATTGGTGAGTAGCAGGTCCAGTCAATGGGCAGCAGCAATCCATGATTCAACATCTTGATGAGATTTTTATTTGATTTCACGCAGGCAGAGCTGTCGTACTCTCAGAAGAGAGTTTGTAATGAACTCTCCAAGTTGAAAGGTGAAGACACTGATGTGGATGAAAATAGCCTTCCACCCTGCAGTCCAACACTAGAGGTAAGTGAGTGAGTGAGTGTGTGTTTACAAGTGCATTTGGCAAAAGGAGGCCAGAGGTGTGTCTGTGTGTGTTTGTCTCAATAAGTCATTAAGTCAGTTTGTGTCTCCACGCATAGGCGCAGAGATGTGAGGAAAGGCTTCGTATTGAAATAGTCAACCTACAGGAGCAGCTGGAAACACGCACAGAAGAGAGCGGTCTGTCAATATCATCAGATTACATTACATCTATACAAATGGCATACACTTGCAAACAGAATTTGCTTTCCATCACTGTTTGTAAAACATTTGAGTGAAATGCTTCACAATAAGTAATTTAAATCCTCTTCTTACGTTAGTCCTGTTTGTTAAAGCTTTTGTTTGTGCTTTCTATACAATGATGTGTGCTCTTCTTTTGCGTCTCTTCTCCTCTTTCTTCTCACATCCGCCCCTCCAGACATTTTAGAAGGTAAGTAACTTTCACCTTTTGTCAATCGTGTAGATCCTAGTTGTCTGAGGATAGGTGTTGATATGTGTGTGGAGTGTCAGTTTGTGATTGAAGTCTCTCTCCTTCAGTTAAGCTTGCCAGCCTGACAGTAGAGACAGACCGCATACAGATCCAAAGGGAAAGGGTATGGCAGCCTTTAATTCTAAGAAGTTATTTCTTGTGTGTGTGTGTGTGTGTGTGTGTGTGATTTATATATCTCTTCTTGACTCATTTAATCTCACTACCAATAGATTTTACACAATATTCCAAAATGGAAAAATTGGATGCACTCCCTAAATTAAAGGGACCCAAAAATGAGAATTTGATGTATATCTGCTTACCCCCAGAGCATCCAAGATGGAGGTGACTTTTTGTTTCTTTAGCAGAACACAAATAAAGATTTTTAACTCAAACTATTGCAGTCTGTCAGTCATATAGTGGAAGATCCAACGAAAAAAACATACACATACGAAACCAAAATAAACCCTAGACCTTGAGGAGATACATTGAGGTGTTAAGACACGAAACATTCAGTCTGTGCAAAAAAACTGAATGGTTCTTGTATAATTTCTTACCTCCTATACACCACAATCTCTGACTCTCCTGAGCTCATTCACAACATCTGGTGCATGACGTGTCAGTGCTCTAGTACACAGATACATGTATATGTGTGTAGATCCTTACTTATTGCGGCACATAGAAACAGTCACTAATAAGACTTCTATGTGTAGATGTCCAACATTTGGTACCATTGTCTTTCATTATATGACTGACAGACTGCAATAGTTTGAGTTAAAAGTCATGGTTTGTGGTCTACTGAACAAAGTCGCCTGCGCCTTGGATGCCCTGGGGGTAAGCAAATAAACAAAAATTGTCATGTTTGGATGAGCTATCCCTTTAAACATGCATGTAATTAAATCATGTGACAACAGTGTAGCGTAGTGTTATTTGAAAAGTTTGTTGTATAATGTGTAACTGTTTCTTGTGTTGTCCAGTGTGTACAATGCAGGACGCTAGTATTTCAGTGAGAGTATATCTATTGTCTCTCTGTGTGTGCAGTTGGAGTCTGAGCTGCAGGAGTGTCGTGTGGAGGTGCAGGGTCTGCGAGTGGCACTTTCTCACCTTCAGAAGGAGAACAAAGCTCATATCCAGGAGAAGGTACGCCCTGCCTCTTGGTGTGTATATAACGGATTATTTGATTAAATAGTAGCTTGCATCTCGCTCTCTCTCTCTGTCTTCCAGGCAGCATTGCAGCAGCAGTGTTTAGAGTATCGCAGTCAAGTGATCAGTCTGCGCTCTCAACTAGACACCAGTCAAGCTGTGCAGAAGGATTTCGTGCAGCTGTCGCAGTCACTACAGGTACGTCACTCATTTAGGATCAGCATTGAGTTCATACTCTTCTTTATTTTGCAAAAACACCGCAGGCTCTGTTTACAGATTTCCTTAGTTGTTGGTGGTACAGATAATACTGTGTCCTGACTACATGGCAAAAATTTTAAGCATAGGTTTTTTTTATCTTCTATGCATCCTCAGGTGAAACTGGAGCAGATTCGCCAAGCAGAATCTTTGAACCAAGTGAAGCACATTCTAGGGGAGGAGATTGAAGACACTGCAGATGCCACATGAAACAGTATAAGAATAGGTGATGTTGTGGCCAACCAAAGGGAAGAGACTCTGGTGGATAAGGAAGTGGTCCTCAAAAAGGGCCAAGCTGAGGTGGGCTGGTTACAAGAAAAAGAAAGCTACAGTGACATGAAGAACTAAACAGCCATTCCTGCATTCATGGGTTCACCATTTTTTCTAATGAACTCAAACCTTATGGGGAAAACACGATTCCTTATCAATCTGGACAAAGTGGAATTGCTAATACTTGAATTTTGTGAAAAACTAATACACTGACTACTAGCTGACTAGACTTAATGCTACTGCAGTGTAAGCTTTATCTTCCTGGCCTTCCTAATAGATACTGTTGGATATATATTATACATTTTCTGCACCTGTCACCAGCAAAATAAAAACCAAAAAACTTACTGGGGATGGATACTGTGGGCAATTGGAACTTTTAGAGTATGTATTTTTCTTCAGACTACTACTACCTGTAATCGCTATGAGAAAAAAAATGATGTGCCAAAGTAACACTATCTTTATTAAATACATAATGAGAAGGACTATCATAATATTTAACATTATTCCACAAAATATCAGAATATTTTTTGCCTTTATGTGGTAATTTTTTTTTATCTGTCTTAAACAGTAAATACATAATGAATAAAATGAGATGCAACCTTTTTAATACAATATTTTAATAAATAAAGTGTAATTAGCTGTTGACTAAATGCTAGTCTTGCAATATATTAGTGTTTTAAAGATGAAATCTTTTATGTTACAATTGCCCTCAGTTTCACAGCCATGATGAAATCTTTTGTGAAATCCACCAGCAACAGTGTTCGAATATTCCTTTTATGTTGACTTAAAGCCAAAAACCAAGAGATACAATAAATATGACTTGAAATTAAATGCATTATTAGTAATATTAGAAAATATTACACGCTAACACATTTTTGTACCTTAAATGGTTTTATGATGAAAAGACAGTTGCCCCATGCTATCATACTACCTACCCTACTATAATTATTTCTGCATTCGATTTAAGGCCAAAGTCACTTTACTCAAAGAGTCATCATTTCATTATAAAGCATCTGGTGCCTGAGCCAATGAACAGTGGAAGATCAATGATATGTTAAAGAGCTGATAAAACACTAAATATGTTGGAATGGGGCTTATAAATGTTAATTCATATATATGTAGCACAATGTTAGTAACAAATCTGAGTGCATTACATATGTATGAAAAATAAAGATTAAACTAAAAAACAGTAATGGATCACACGTTTTTTTGTTTTATACACATCTTTATTTTAAGAATAGCATTTTCATTAGAATATACCGTTCATAACAATATATATATTAAATTATATATATATTAAATTAAGTCTTAATACATATACATAACACATTTTACTTAAATATTTTTTTCCTTTGTTCTGTAAGGTTTTAGATTTTATGGCTGATTTTCAGTGGTTGACAGTGTTTTTTGTTTTCACTCCTGGCGCACTTCATTCTTCTGCTTTGGAGTGCTGATTTGTTTATTTCTTCTTCCCTTTTTCAGTCCCACTTTTTGGACACAAGATTCTCATCTTTCTCTGTTCAAGAAAATAAATTATGTGAGACAGGATGACTTAATGATAGTCTGCAACACTTTTTAAATTGTAAATAATCTAGGCACACATTGCTTTAAATCACATAAAGGCATAGTCTTAACAGTAAGGATTACATTTTTAAATAGAAGTATTCTTTAAATTAACTATTTTAACTGAGCATAATACTGGCTGCATTAACCAGACAAATCACATATGAGGAAGAGTTTAGCATTAACATTGCATTTTCCCTTATGTTATATATAAAATGAGATGTAAGATGTAAAATCTTAGGATGGATTTTACAGTGGCATCTATTGCTATATGGATCATTACTATACAGTCATTCACTGATTCAGCAGTCATGAGGTATGAGGAGCTTCATGACTGACACTAGAATATATACATGTCAATCAACAAGCCAAAGAATTCAGCACAGTTCATCCATACACAAACAGACACAGGGATGCAGGCAGGCACGAGGACAGAGAGGATTGTGGGATACCTTTCTTTGTTACAGGAATATGGAGGGGAACAGGATTAGGCTGGAATAAAATAAAATGGGATTGAGGAGGGGATTGGGTAAAGAGGAGGAACATTTACACCACCAGAAGAGATGTAGTGCAGAGAGGAGGGTTCAAAAAAAGAGGACAAGAGATAAGTAAAGGAGAATACAATTTTAAAAGGGAAATTAAAAAGTCATAATAGGAATTTATATTTGCTTGTTACACAGTTAGTCAGGACCTCATTAGATACAGTAAGTTGTTGAAGTGGTTTTAATCAGTATTTAATTATGTATTTGTATGTTACTTTAAATATGCTTAGTATGTTTATTTTAAATATCAATATCCATTTATTTTAGTAACATAAATGATTGATCAGTTGTCAATCTTAAAGCTATATACAAATATTTCAATTAAATTTGTTATGTTTTAAATGGTTACTTACGCTCCAAGTAGTTACGGGCAACAAACTTAAGCAGCTCGTCAATCAGGATGACAGGGAAGGACAGCTTCAGGACAACGATCCACTGGTCAAAGCTGAGATGGGTTAGCTTGAAGATCATCTGTTCGAGGGAAAGGCAGAGATCAGCAAATGAGAGATTTATAACAGTTGAATTAAAACAGAATGATGTGATCATTTAATTAAATGAATTGAAGTGAATTAAATATACAATACAATATTGCCACTTTATTTAATAGTGGATTTGCAATGTTTGGGACATGACTCGGACTGCATTCCAATTTTTTATGCCCTTTGCTAACTTTGCAGTGAGTTGAAGTGGAACATCTAAGCCCATGATCCGTTGGAATCTGCTAAGGAATTGATTTATTGCTTACTGATGCAGCATTCTATATGTATGTATATAAATATGCTTGGGCTGATTTAAATATTTGAAAAAAAAACAAATTTTATATCATAGAGGGAGTATATATCTGGGAATATCACCATCGTGTTGCATTGTGGTCTATGGAGCAACCTGAAGTGTAAATATGATGTAGACTTGCTCCCTCTGTCAAAATCAAGGGGTTGAGGGTTTGTCAGTGTAAAGTTCCCTCATCCTCTTCACCCAGTATAATACTCTTCAAAATGGCAGTGGGGATTCCCCTAAGGAAATGTACTTAGGGAAGTTTGCAAGTGTATGTCAAAACGAGAACGCAGGCTTGTATGTGAGAAGTGTCTCTTGGTTGGGCCTGATCTTGGTCTCCTAAGACTCCTGGGCACACATCTTTCATCACCCCCTAGTGGCAGCCCCTAGCAATATTGCTAAACACGTGAACTGAATCGATTTCAGCATGCTGGAGGGATGAGGTACTTACGGGCAGAGGGTCCACATAGATGATCATGAAGTGAAGAGACATGGAGAGACTCATGGCTCCAACCAACCACAAGTTGCTCCATGGAGGCATACGCAGCAGAGACTGATTCTCAGATAAGCTGCAAAAGCCAATGTATGTTAAAATCAGCATAAAAACATTTATGATTAGCTGCTTTGTGATGTTTGGATTTGCTAAGTACTGACCTGTTCAGAGCGTTGCACATCTCAATGGTGACCAGGACAGACAGAGCCATTGTCATGGGTGGAGCGGCCTCAAACACCTCGCATTCAATTCCAGCAAAGTCCTCGTTCTCAGCAGTGCACTGCATGAAGTGGGACTGCGGACAGAGAATAGGCACAACATTATTACTTTATTGTGAAATGTACCACATTAGTACTGTCTTTCGTGGTTATCAGTTGTTTCGTGCTCAACATTCAGAGACATCAGCCATCAATTAGCATTAGATTCTTACCAACTGGTAGAAGGAGACCATGGGGCCATCTTCACAGTAAAGGAACCACCAGCCGGCAGCAGCGACAGTCGCAGCACCAACATAACCTAAGAGAGAGAGATTCAACAGAATCTGTAATGCAGTTCTCAGGGAAGGAACAATATCACTGAAAACATGGTGAACCCAAAATATACAGGGATGAAGCAGAAATATAAAAAGCAGCACACCTCCAATGGCCAGGTATCTGAAGAAGAGCCAGCCAGAGATGAGGGGCTCTTTGGGGGAACGGGGAGCCTTGCCCATGATGTCCAAATCAGGGGGGTTGAATCCCAGAGCGGTGGCAGGAAGACCGTCAGTCACCAGGTTCACCCACAGAAGCTGAACTGGGATCAGAGCCTCAGGAAGACCAAGAGCTGCAGTCAGGAAGATACTGAAGAAGATGGAGAACACAGATCAGGTATAGAGGCGAGTCTATTTCCAAATCCAGAAGTAAAATGTGTTAGAGAGAGACTGTCACTCACCAAACGACCTCTCCGACGTTGGAAGAGATGAGGTAACGGATGAACTGCTTCATGTTGTTGTAAATGGCTCTGCCCTCCTCCACGGCAGACACGATGCTGGAGAAGTTGTCATCGGCCAGGACCATCTCAGAGGCTGACTTGGCAACAGCAGTGCCAGAGCCCATGGCAATGCCAATCTCTGCTTTCTTCAGGGCAGGAGCATCGTTCACACCATCACCAGTCTAGAGAGCATGTAAAGGAGATAGGGGTTAGCCAAAAAAACAAGCAAGTTTAATATACTTTGGCTTTTGTGACATTTACTGCAATTTGCTCCATTCAGTTCTCTTACCATGGCAGTGATCTCATCAAAACCCTGAAGGAACTCGACGATCTTGCTCTTGTGGGAGGGTTCAACACGAGCGTAACAGCAGGCTTTACGCACAGCCTCTCTCTGCTGGGGCAGTGGCAGGTCATCAAACTCACGGCCAGTGAAAGCACGGCCTGTCACGTCCTCATCATCACTGAAGATGCCAATACGGCGGCAGATAGCCACAGCGGTACCCTTGTTATCACCTGGGAAGAAGAAATTACATTTTCAGGATTATTGCATTGTATTTCCTATTATGTGTTATGTAGTATTTTTCTCAGATGTTCTGTCAGCACTTATTTTGAGGATCAAACATGATTCACCTGTGATCATGATCACACGGATACCAGCAGCCCTGCACAGCTCAATGGACCCGACAACCTCTTTACGAGGAGGATCAAGCATACCAACGCAACCCACAAAGGTGAGATCAGTCTGAGGAAAGCCAAAAAAGAGGGGTTAGCTTTATCAATATTCAGTTATCATGTTGGAATACAAAGGATGTGTTGTTTTTTTTCACACAGATACCTCATAATCTGCAAACTTGGTGGAGTCCTCCAGGTTCATCTCCTCCTTTCTCAGAGGGTTGTCACGGGTTGCCAGTGCCAGGCAGCGCAGGGTATCACGGCCAGTTCCCCATTCCTTGATCACAGCCATGATCTTATCCTTAACTGGGCCAGTCAGGGGCACACGAGTGGTTCCAACACGCACATAGGCGCATCTGTCAATCACACCCTCAGGAGCACCCTACAACATTAACAGTTTTGTGATTTAGATTCTCTCTAAGGTATTTAATTTAACTATGTCGTTTAAAGGATTGGTCTCACCTTGACAAACATCTTATTTCCGACAGCGGCCTTGGAGGCCTTTGCAGGGGAGCAATAGACAGACATGGACTTTCTGTCACGGGAGAACTCGAGAGTAAATTCCTTCTTCATAAGCTGCTTTACCACCTAGAAAAACCAAGAGCAGAGAAGCATGAAATCAAATAAAAGTTCAATTAAACTTTATTTTGATGGTCCACTTTAGACACTCTACTAACTATAAATAACTTTGTAAATACATGTCAAATACATATCCACTAATTCTCATTAATTTGCAACTACATGTCTACTAACTCTCAGAGCAAACTGTTAGGGTAGGTTTAGGGTTAGTAGAGTAAATTGACAAGTCAGTATGTTGTAAACCCAAAATAAAGCATTAGAAGATATTAAACTGACATCTACTAATATTTTAATGACTTGTTTTAGTTGAAAAGTTACTTTTAGTAGAATGTCTAAAGTGTTACTGAAAATTCTATCTTGGAATATGAACATGACAGTTGAACTATTACCAAATCTTTACCGTAAGTGTGCAGAAGCACCGCTGTCATAGATATCCTTTTGATATTTCGATCATGCATTAGGGCTAAAACAGCTGATTGATACAGTATAGCTGACTTACATGGACTTAAAGAGCTCAGAAAAGGCTGAGATACTTACAGTGCAGCATGTGTTGGCTCTCTCAACTCTGGACAGGCCACGGACATCAGTGTTGAACACGTTCATCTTTTCAACCAGGCAGCACAGGGCGGTCTCTGTAGCTTCACCCACTTTCTCATAGATTCCTTTAGACTGTAAAACAAGAGGGGCTAAGCTCAGTTGTTGCTCCATAAATGAAAGTTGTTTGATGGAAACAGAATAAACATTTGCTTACCTCATTGAAATCCAGAGAGGAGTCATTGCACAGGGCGCAGATGGTTGCCAACTCAACAAGGCCATCATACTGACCGCACTTGACAGGAAGTCCACCCTTAGTACTGTAAAGTAAGGAGAATGGTGAGTCTCTGTGCTCATGTTTGCATCACTTAATGAATTTAAAGTTACTTACACTTCTCCCTCTGGTGTGTACTTGGACCCAGAAATGTCATACTGGTCAAGAGTCACAGATTCACCCTCCACCTTCTCAATGACGAACATCTAAATACAAAGAGAACAAAGCTTAAATCATTGTGTAGATCAAAAGGGTTTTGTGGATTTAGTGAGACGATTGGTGCTTTCTTTATTTTTCTGGAGCAAATCGGTGTCTCTCACAAACCTTTGTAACACACATCTGGTTGGTGGTGAGGGTGCCGGTCTTGTCTGAGCAAATGACAGATGTGCAGCCCAGAGTCTCTACAGAGGGAAGAGAACGGACGATGGCGTTCTTCTTAGCCATACGACGGGTTCCCAAAGCCAAGCAGGTAGTGATGACAGCAGGCAGGCCTGTTTGGTAAATAACAGATGTGTCAAATACACACTGTTGGATTTGCTCAATATATATGAATCTTGTATGAATGATTTCACACTTCTGCACCCTGATCATGACTCCTGTATTCTCACCTTCGGGGATGGCAGCTACAGCAAGAGCCACAGCGATCTTGAAGTAGTAGACAGCACCGCGGATCCAGGAGCCACCGTGGACGGGGTCGTTGAAGTGGCCGATGTTGATGAGCCAGACAGCCACGCAGATGAGGGAGATGACTTTGGAGAGCTGCTCACCGAACTCATCCAGCTTCTGCTGCAAGGGGGTCTTCTCCTGCTCAGTGGCAGCCATCTGGTCACGGATTTTACCGATCTCAGTGGAGACGCCGGTGGCAACCACAACTCCAATAGCCTTGCCAGCAGCGATGTTAGTGCCCTGAAAAAGCGAGGGCAGGTTTTAGTGCTAGAGAAAGAGGAGAGGAACACCAAAAAGCTATTGAAAGGGAAACTTACAGAGAAAAGCATGTTCTTCTTGTCCTGGTTGACAGCCCTGAGGTCAGGAACAGACTCTGTGTGTTTAATCACACTGACGGACTCACCTGAGAATAAAGTGGGAAACAAGGATAAGGATACATGAAATGTTTTTGTGAGTTTTGGGAGGCAACTGAATAGGTTTTGTAAGTCTGGGACGAACCAGTGAGGATAGACTGGTCCACACGCAGAGTTGTGGAGCGGATGGCAGTGATTCTGATGTCAGCAGGTACTTTGTCACCAACTACACAGGAAAATGTTGAGAATTAGGAAGACAAATAAGAAAACAATTCATATTTATAACTTTAGAGTTTAAAGTTTAGAGTTGGAATTCTTCTAGTCCAGGGCTCTCTAATATTGCTCCTGGAAGTTCACGTTCTTACTGAGTTTAGACAGTTCGTTCCATGGATGTATGGTTCACTCCAATACTTATGAATTGCAAGTTCAGCGAGCAATTTGTGTGATTTCAGGATTCTCCCCTTCTTTTAAATAGAACTTGGTTTTGGATGAGCTGGCCACAGAGTGAACAGACTTTGCTTAAAAGAGACTTGGGTTTAACTTCAACCTTACTTTAACCAAATTTTTATTCTTTAAATAAGGAAACATAAAAATTCTCCCAAACTGTTCACCAAGCTTGCAATTAAACTTCATATTCAAAATCACCAGGGAAATCTGACCAGTGTTACATAAATGCCCATTTTTGCGGCTATGCTTATGTTTATTTTTCTAACCTAGCAGTCATAAGCAGCAACTGGAGCTTCTAACAGCAGCTGCAGTGATGCAATGGTTAAACTGATTAGCAATTGGCTCTTTTATTGAGAAGACGGGACTGTTCCGCAGTATTGCACATTACACTTTCTCCCACAGGTAAGTAATAGAAGTACAAAGTCTTTGTATATCAGAAGTCTTTGCATGAAAACATCTGAGTCAGCTGATAAGTCTTTAGGACTGTAAAAACATCCAAGTGGATATGTTAAATCTACTTTGCATGTCAATGGCCTATCAGATCGGGACTCCTGATCTAGTCTATATGTAATGCTGCTGTCAATAATGTTTGCTGATCTTTTGGTGAAAGATAAGAGAGTCAAAAGAGGGACCTTATCAAGGGGAAAATACATGAAAGAAGAATGACAAGGACAAATGACCTTCAACATGGTGTAAACAAGTGGCCTAGAGAAAATGAGTGATGAGGAAGGAACAGGTGGAAGAGTGAAAGAGAAGGGGCAAGGGATCGAAAGAGGGCAAGTAGAGGAACAGGTGCTGGGATGTATTTATACACAGGCCTTTTCTTTGCTCATGCTCTCGCGGGTTCTTTCAGCCTTTTCTGATCCCATTACTCTATATGCTTCCCACTGTCACACACCCCGTTAATTGCCTTAAAAGGAAGCTCACACTTTCTCAAGGGCATAAGTCGCATATAGTCCTGTCGCCTCCACACACGTGTCTCATTACTTGACATCATTGTGGTTGCACAGTGTAACAGTTGGCTTGAAGGTGTTGCTTAATCTGCATTTCCACTTTCAGACCATTGCCTTGTTCTTGTGTGGTAGAGCGTTACGAGATTGTTCTGGTGTAATGATGCTATCAGAAACTCGTGCACACTGCTATACCTGACACTTCCACAATGTCTCCAGGAACAATCTCTCTGGCTTTGATCCTCTGCACGCTCTTTCTGTCAGCACGGTAGACTTTTCCCATCTCTGGCTCATACTCCTTCAGGGCCTCGATGGCGCTCTCCGCATTGCGCTCCTGTGAAAAGAAAGTTCTTGATCAGTTCCCTATTACACCTTGACATCTCTGTGCTTCCAAGGGTATGCATACTTTCCAAATGACTGTTGTGCCAGCTGCGTGGACCCTTGATGAAACATGATCAGCCTCTAGTATTTTTGCCATCGGACCTTTGTAAATACTGCTGTGCCTACCCTTTGACCTCTGATGTCATTTACACCACTCTAAGTTCTAATGCTTGCATTCTCTGTGTATTTATATAGCGGGCCCCCAAAATAGTTTTGGACTTAAGTTACTCTTGAAATGCATTTTTTATTGTATTAGATAACTGCAAGATAACTCTTTAAACAAATAATGCTAGATCGTTTCTTAATGTTACCATCAGTTTAGCCATTTACAATTTTTTTTATTTAACCAAGTGGACAAGGTTATTTTACCAGTAGTGGAATTATGAGGTTTGTTTCTGTCCATTCACATGTGTGATTGTAAGTGTAGTTAATTCTGACATTACCAGCTAATTTCTAAATAATTTTTAAATCCTCTGATTCTTATAAACATGTTTTAATTCAATGTCTATATATGTATATATACTGTATATTTATATTTAATGTTCTATTTTTTTCTTTCTTTTTTATTTTATTTGGTTGTTTCCACTGTATTTTGGGAAGTTGAATGGATGTGCATATTCACCTGCCATACTCCAACAACAGCATTAGCAATAAGGATGAGAAGGATGACAAATGGCTCAACAAAGGCAGTCACAGTTTCATCGCCTTCCTCAAACAAGGCCAGTACCTGATGAACAAGAGCCAGAGAGAGTGTGAGAGACACATTCAAGATCCGTATGAGAGGTAGAAGAAAATTTGATATTGTGTATATGTGTTTGTTTGTGTGTGTGTGTGTGTGTGTGTGTGTGTGTACGTATGTGTACAGGTTTTTATATCCTCGTGGGGACCAATTGTCCCCACAAAGATAGGAATACTAGTAAATTTTGACCTC
>JAUCMT010000068.1:15496245-15511582 GCA_032357475.1 Enteromius thamalakanensis
AAACTGTATCAGGGAGGGATGCCCGCTGGAGGCTGTGGAGCTCAGGCACGTGGACCATCAGGGGCCGGTGCTCAGGGGCCCACTATTGAGGAGGTGGATTAAAAATATGGACTTGTCATTTTATCCTTCAGATCTCACTTAACAATTTGTTGCTGTTATTATATTCCTCTTTTGTTACTGTATTTATACACAAGTCACTTTAATTTAGTCAATATGTATGTACTGTAATGATGTAAATAAAAACATAATTGTCTTTTATGGATAATGAACATTAATAATAAAGTTTTTTTAAACTAAAAGCATATCAAATGTGTTCCCATTGACTGGTTACAAATCATGTAAAAACACTAAATAAAAAATAATTTGCAGTCAATGCAGTATGCAGTAGTGTAGCCGAGTAGATATTTTCACTTAAATGTGTCAACGTCACGTGACAAACTTTAGCATTTGCTGTACAAAACCTAACAAGGGTGACAACACAGAAGTTTATCTTTGCCAGGCCCGCCAAAGAAAAGTCTTAAAATACTTTAAAAGATGACCTCGTGACATTAACTTGCTTTGTAAAATAGATTTTGCTATTTTGAAAATGTTCAGGCAGAACATAAAAAGGATCTATATGAGTTTCCACTCACTTAACACTTATAATAATAAATGTTGTTAATGAAGCTGACACCATGAGATTCTAATTTTTTCAAAGCATTGATGAAAATATGATTAAAAATTATATTATTTATTTCCTCAATCAAATTATAACTTGACCCCATTATAATTTTAAGTCATTTTAAATCATTGAGTGAACATTTCTTCAGTTTATTATCCAGCACAGCTGCTGAACATACTGTGTGTGCCTGTTTGAAGCTGCACCTGCAGAGCGTGAAATCAGGATATTTTGCACTGAGCTGGCCTTGTGATAACCAAGAAAGCTAAAACACTTGATTCAGAGACACAGCAGTTAGACGGATCCCATAACTTGAATCTCAGAGCACCACTGCAGTTCTCATCTCCTTTGTGTCGTGGACAGATGTTTTATTAGCAGAAATGGAGCAAAAAGTTGTTCTCATTACTGGATGCTCTTCAGGGATTGGACTCAGCCTGGCTGTGCATCTCGCATCACACCCGTCAAAAGCCTACAAAGGTAAAGGCGACAATTTTTTATTTTGGATCAGTTTATTTTCTTGTATGTTTGTCTGAAAATGACAGTTTACTACCTTGTATTTTGTCATAATCCCTGTATTAATAATTGTCAATGTTCAGTTTATGCTACCATGCGTAACCTTGACAAGAAGCGGCGGCTGTTGGAGAGTGTGAGAGGACTGCATAAAGACACTATGGCTATACTACAGATGGATGTGACAGACCAGCAGTCTATACTTGATGCTAAGAGTAACATTACAGAGGGCAGAATTGACATACTAGGTAAGAGAAAGTGAGACATTCTGGCCTTTTAAAGGTTTGGACAGCAAAGTAGGAGACCAAATGAACAGGATTCCTTAAAATGTACTGCTAAAGTATTACAAAGTATCTAAACCTATGTTTTAACAAAAGGGATCAATTATTTGATTAATTCTCTCCCCAACGTCTTTGTGTTAGTTTGTAATGCAGGTGTTGGTCTGATGGGTCCTCTAGAAGCCCACTCACTGGACACTATATATGCAATCCTGGATGTCAATCTGCTGGGCACCCTCCGCACCATACAGACCTTCCTACCAGACATGAAGAAAAAGAGACATGGACGAATCCTTGTGACCGGCAGCCTGGGAGGAATTCAGGGTTAGTGGGAGTAGAGGGAGAGATAGTGAAAGACGGAGAAAGAGAGAGAGATTTTAAAACAATCAGCGAAGCAAAGTAATTTCTTCAAAAAATAATTTTCTTCATCAGTATTTGTATCTTGTCTTTTCATTTAAAAAAACATTGCCACATGTATTTATAGCGCTTTACACAACAGAGATTGTAAAATCAGCTTCACAGTAATAAAAAGTGTTGAGGAATTCATCAGTTACTGCATAACTGATGAATTCTTCAACACTTTTTACTACTATATGCAATGGTGTCATTACTTAGCTTTATTTTTGTTCAATGTTAGTACAGTTTAGTTTTAGAAGTGTTTAGATAGTGTCAGTGTAGATGAATCAATAATATTACTTACTAACATTTGTATTATTGAAATATGTATAAAAACCCTTTTTTTAGAGAACGTCTCCTTACAAATAAGTTTATTTGTCTTACACTATTGACCCCCTCCCCCTTTTAAAGCTTAAACCTCCAAAACTTTTATAAAATTGTTTTAGCAAGAAATAAACCCATAAAATTTGAATGAATAAATACATGCGTGTGAAAGAATGGTTCAGTGAATTAACAAATAAATGCCCTTTGTCTAAAACTCAGGACTACCATTCAATGAGGTCTACTGTGCTAGCAAATTTGCAGTAGAGGGTGCTTGTGAGAGCCTGGCTATACTGCTCCAGCACTTCAATATCCAGTGAGTATATGTGCACAACTACAAAGAGAATCATTTTGCCTATTGAATGTTCCAAAATGGCCCTCAGATGAATTGCTCAGATACCCCTACACCATCCTAAATCCGTAACATCTCTCCAATGCTGCAGTGTGAGCCTGATTGAATGCGGACCAGTCAACACAGACTTCCTGATGAACTTGAAGAGGATGGAGCCCAGCGACGAAGCGCTGGAGGTTGACGCGCACACACGCAGTCTGTATGATCAGTACCTGCAGCACTGCCAGACTGTGTTCCAGCACGCCGCTCAGGACACTGAGGACATCATACAGGTGCTTCAGGGCATCAGTGCTCGATTCAGAGACAAATTAACACACATGACATATCGACTTGTTTGATTGTTTTAGAATTTTATATTTAAAAATTTATTTTTTTTAATATATAAATTTATCTTAAAGCTTCCATGGAGAACAAACAATTGGCCTAGCAAAATATTTATATTATTACACAACATTATTAATATTAAAGTAATATATTTTAACTCCTCTGAGGTCATTTTAACTATAATAGCACATGAAATAGCTATGGCCTTTTAAGTTAAATTAAATTATCAATATTTGTGAGATTTAGTGAGTAAAAACTGTTTTGAGGTTAACTGATCTAACATTGTGTCTCTGGAAATAGTGATCTGTGTTATGTTGAATATCTGAGATATATATATATATATATATTTTTTTTTTTTTTGCTAATTTTTGTTTTTACAACTAATTTTGATATTGCTCAAAATAGGGTAATAGAAAAGAATAGTGTCATGTTCAAATATGTATCTATGTTGAAAATATAGTTTCATAAGGTATTCTATACCACACATATTATTTTAATATGTTCTTGTCTCTATTGTTAGGTGTATATGGAGGCAATCGAAGCCCAGACTCCCTTCCTCAGATATTACACTAACAGAGCCCTGCTACCCATGAGCAGCCTCAAACTCACCTCCATGGATGGCTCTCAGTATATCCGAGCAATGAGCAAGCTCATCTTTTCTGCACCCAAAACAGACCCACAGATGTGATGAGATTCTTTTTATAATCCCTGAAGTATGAAATACGCCATATTTACAATTTAAAAGTGCTAACAAATTAAGCTTTCAGCTGTACTGCAGTATTTCTACTGTCACTTTATGCAAATCAGTAATATACTCTGAATAACTGTGATTTGTACGACACAGAACCTTTAGAAATAAAGTCTTTGAGTATTTCATCTATAGTTTGTGTTCTTCATTCCTCAGTGTTGAACTCTGTACAGAATTTCATCTCAAGGACTCTCTCGCACAAGACCGCCATCAATGTTTCACATTTTTCTTCATTTGTTTACTAGAACCAAAGAACAGTAAGCTCAGAGCACACCAACTCTATGTAAGGTCATTATTTTGCTCTGTTTTCTGAGCGTTTCGTTCAAGGACACTGTGAACTGGATCACATGTCAATGTCACCAATGCGATGCCCAGTATATCTCAGTTTTCGCAGTTCTCTTTAGATCTATATCCTGTATCCACACTCAACAAGAAACAAATGTTATGTGATCATTTGTAAAACATAACAGGAAGTTACCATTCCTTTGCCCTATTATATCACTCCTCAATACAGTTCCCAGAAAACAGCAGAGATTGTTCATTGACAGGGTGCAATAACATACACATTGACGTAGTAATTTGCGTATTCTGACGGTGTCTGTTCTAAGTTGAGGACTCTGATCAGGCAGTACTGAAGAGGATTAGATGTAACACGAGAGATCAGTTTGGTGAGACAGTCACATAACCAACTTAAGCCATTTAATGCAAGGATCACCCATTGCAATGCATGTGGTTCTAGTCCTTGGGTTTGAATTAAATCAAAGAGATGACACATGTAGTCGTAATATATCTAGTTTCAGCAACCAACACAAACACAGTGAACTGTCTTGGCCTTGTAAAACAAAAATCTGTATCTTGGCTCTGTGAAAACCCATACAGTGAATAGTTCTTAAAATATTTTTCTTATTCTCATTATGAGGAATTGGCTATTTTAGCAATCTAAAGAACCTTATTCCACGATAAAAATGTTTTGTAAAATCCGCCATGATCATCATTGTCAGTAAAGAACCTAGTGTTAAGCATGTCTTAGACATAACGCATTGAAGTGTGCTCCTTTATGCACCGATCAAAGCCAAATATTTAAAATGATCAAGTGTGTACAGCTTGCTGCTGTCTACACTAGGCTGATATAAGTGTTATAAAGTAAAGGTGTATCATTGATCATGAACTATATGTGTTTGCCAAGTGTGCCGCTGCGCCAACTCACCTGAAACTGTGGACTTTGATCTGACTGCGAGAGTCCACATTTTCTACATCAAGACCATTCTTGCAACGTCATGGTTGATGTTCCATTTATTACACAACAGAAATGAGTTGCACTGTCTTGTACTGAATGAAAAGTTAACATGTAAGCCCCTCTGTGGCATCACCTTAATTCCAGCAGCCAATGACTGCAGTGACTTACTGACTCTGCCTTATCTGGATTATTCCTGTTCCTCTTTGGGTTAATGACATGTTGGGTCAGGCTCGGACAGAAGCACACAATTGCTCTCCTCGAGATATTTAGCATTTAAACGGATTCCTTAACCCTGTGGTCTGTGTTCTTGGCAGGTTACTATATATATATATATGAAAGAGAATGAAAACTTTCTTACAAAGGATGAAATTCTTGAAAAAAAGAGTGTAGGAAGAGGCATAATCTATTAATATATTAATATGAATAAATAGTGAATTGTACATTTTGTTTCAAGGCAACTCCTGATTGTCTTATTTGTTGTAATAATGTCGGCATGAAATGGAAATTGCTATTATATTTTCTTGTAGTATATATCAGAGTGGGGGGGGGGGAGAAACATTTTCAGAAACTGGTTTCCACCATGTTCTTGGAAAACCTGGATGTAGGCTAATTGCCTTGGGGGTTGGGGGTGGCATTCAAAAGAAGGAGAACCACTGACCTAAAGCGCATTCTCAGTCAATGACGCGCCTAAGAGAAACCCCTGAAGGTGAATAACTGCATGACCGTCTGAGTACCTGTGGTAGCCGGTTCTCAGCTCCTCCCCTCACAGCGTCACTCTAGAGCTCTGCCCTTAATAGTAATGCCACCCCACTGTCGTTCAGTTTCAGCGGAGCCGCCGGTTATTACGGTCATTGACAAGTTCTTATTGCGCAGGGATTTTTTGGAAGAGGTCGAGTGATTTTACAAGCTTCAAATAGCACAAATGGCAAAGAAGGCCACTTCGCTTTTAGTCCGGGCTCTGGAGATGTCAGAAAGACAGTCGTGTGATGTCTTGAGGAGAAACTCCAACTGCACCATCAGGTAACAGCGCATCTCTTTAGCCTGTACTTGGTATTGATAAAGCGGCTATCTAGGTAGAGAGAAAAAAATCCTTTTGTTAATAAATCATAAGTCGAAATAATTCAATTATTTAGGCGATTATACCTGAATAAACCCCCAAATACATAGTGAATAGCTTAGAAAGTGGCCGGGTGCTTTTTTGATTGTGTTGGTAGTTGTGAATTGTGTAGGAACGCTGAACAAAGCACAAGAGCAGCTAGTGCTGGTGTAAAAGAACTCGCAGGAGAGTGAGAAGTCGCGAGACTGTGAAACTGAAAGAATTGCTGCGAGCAGAGAGTACCGAGACTGCCAGAAGATCTGTCAAATATTCCCGATGCTATCACCCAACCATAAAATAAAGCTTTCATCCAGGATTTTGTCTTTAAAAGATTCGAATTATTCTTTTTTTTTTTTAAATCTTGATAGGAACTTGGCGCGTGTTCATAATTTAAATAACGCAGTGCTGGTGCGCGGCTGCGCGCGCTGCTGGCCGTGTGCCATACAGCGGCGAAACGAATGTACCTGTATTGATCGGCTGCTCGTTGCTGCTTACTAGAAAGCACGTCATTGTACTGGGTCAACACAGAAATTTCTAAAAACACATTGTCTTTTTTACATTTGTGAACAAATGCGAGTTGCACGGTGCAGCGCTTTACAGAAACATGAATGTGGCTTAGTATTCTGCTTTTGTAACGTCGTAACAACTGTTTCTATTTACGTTTCTTTTTTAGACATTTGAGCTCATGTGGTATCTTAGCTACAGGGCGGGTAAGCTTACCTTCTCCTTCAGCATCTTCTCAGATGGTGCCCACCCGGAGCTTCATTAACTTGTCAGCCCCTCTCATAATGCGGAGAATGGAGTACTCAGAGAGCCGGATCATTGGGTACGCACACACCACTGTTACACAAATCCATAACATCTTCACTTTAATGCCAACTCAATTCTCCTTTAGCAATATCATTGTTGACAAAAGTTGATTTTCCCTTCAGTTACTCAGCCGAGCAGATGTACAACATTGTGGCCAATGTGGGCCAGTACCAGCAGTTTGTGCCTTGGTGCAAGAAGTCAAAGGTAACAAGGGGACGGAATGGAGACATGCGAGCTCAACTTGAAATCGGCTTCCCCCCAATCGTTGAACGCTACACCTCTGAAGTCACAGTCATCCCGAACCACCAAGTCCGGGTGAGTCTAAAAACAAATTGTAAAGTAGACAACAGTTTAAATTGGCAATGTAAGACATTATTCTTGTTTTAACAAAAAGAGGTTGTGGTTTTAGGAGTTTTAAAGTAGATTCACATAGATTAAGAAGTATTGATTTAAAGTTTGTCGTCAGCCTTTAACATGTCCGTACATCATAGGATTAGTTAACAATATTGGCCTAGTAAGAAGTCAGCGGCTGTATGTCTGAATTATGTGCTTGTTCTTCAGGCGGTGTGTACAGACGGGACGCTCTTTAATCACCTTGAGACGTTGTGGCGATTTACCCCTGGAGCTGCAGGCCAGGCAGAATCCTGCAATGTAGAGTTTTTTGTAAGTAATGCAACCAGCAAATGCAGACACATTATTACAGTCTAAATTCTTCAGTTTAACACTTCTTTTACTCGCGTTCCTCCTCTTTGGTGGTTTAATCCCATAATTCCTATTCAAAGTGAGCAGAGGTATTAAACAAGATTAGTGGCTATTTTTACCATGTGTGAGTAGCCTTTCCGGTTCTCCTTAAATAGCCAGTAACAAAGACTATTCCTTTGCTGGAAGGAACTGTACGACCTAAATGTCACCAGATTAGACAAGGTGCGATAGACATCACAGGAAGGAGACAGGGATTTGGGAGATTAAAGAACCCATTGATTCAAAAGAATGAAGACTAAAACATGACTGAATGTTAGCAGTGCCCTTGAAAACCCGGCAAACAAAAAAACTCAACTGAACTTTAGCCTAAAGCTATAGTCATACAGAACCTAAATAAGTGTGCTAATTGTACCTTTATTTGTGCTTTCCTTCTCTAGGTGTCCTTTGAGTTCAAATCTCTGCTCCACTCACAATTAGCAACAGTGTTTTTTGATGAGGTGGCCAAACAGATGGTCAATGCTTTCGAAAAGCAAGCATCCAAACTTTACGACACCGGTGTTCATCGACAGACGAGTTCACTCAGAAGAGCAACTTGAGAACCTTATTAAAACAGACACAAGGAGATACATAACCACATACAAATGTTCTGGAGAAGAACCGCTCCTCTTTTTTAATCCAGTTTGGATTTTGGACTGTTAATGCCAGCACATATTTTCGCTATTTATTTAAACCAAAAGAGATATAATTTATTGTGATGAGTTTGTGCATATAATTTATATATTATGTGTGGAGTGAAAGATGAAAATGATTGCTGTAAAAGTTATTTAGGATGGATGCTTTTTCATATTTATGATCATTATATTTACAAGTTGAGCAAAGGGAAACAAAATCACTAAATTATTGAGTGCACTTTTTCCAGATTTGTAATAAAGCAATAATATATTTTTGTAATACTGTTTTTGTCATGGTTTGTCAGAACCACACTACACTAATCATCCAAACTTCAAGCCTTTTGTAAAAAAGAAAGAAAAAAATAAACCTTGGGTTATAACAAAGAGGTATAAAATGAACATAAAGGTACGTTCAAATGATTCATTTTAAATCTAAATTTCTAACCAAACCCAAACCATACTCTTCATAAAACGTGGCAACACAGGAAGACAGGACAAAGGTATGAAGAACTTCATGTTCTTTTGTGAGGTGTGTCCTTTTAGCCATTGAGGTCATGTCACTTGCCGGTATTTCTTCAATATTATTCACAGTTACAATATGCCAACTCCAGTCTTGCGAATGATGTAAAATCCCTACATTTCGATGAGAGCAGCTATTTTATGCGCTATATTGGAATTTCTTGTATGAGCCTCACAGTATCACATTCAAAAAGCTCCTTCAGTGTGAAGTCTTGAGGGTGTTCCAAGAAACTCACATGATTTCTGGATCACTTACAGAAACCACGGCTGCCAACAGAGGCCACACCTCTTTCTGTCCAAACAGCCAATTCCTTCCTGTATCTTCAGTGCTGGCTGATCACAGATTAGAAAAGACCATCCCCTTAAGACACCAGAGGAGAGAATACTTCTTTAAAGAGATTCTTGACAGCAAATATGTCCAACAAGATCCAGATTGACAGTTGTTCGGTCTACATCACATTGTAACTCAATTCGTTTCTAACTATAGCACTTGTTATGTTCTCTGAAACTCCTGACTTACACAATAAATTAGCCTTTATCTCCAACTAATTTATTCAGTACTTCAAAATTGCATAATACTGCACACAGGCTGCAAAACAAATGTTTGGTATTAGGTTTATATTTGATTCACATCATGTGGCATCCCAGGATGCTGTCTGGCACAGACTGCAGAGTAATTCAGTTACTTGACAGCTGATCATGACTTCAGGTTCAGGGTGAACATTTTTCTCTGAGTGGTTAAAGCGGCATCGACATGTTCAACCATTACAGATTGTGTGAAGTATATCCTTTCAGAATTCAGTTGTGTGAAACTAGATCTGTACAATTTCTGAAGGAAGTTGCAGGCTGATGATGCAGCAGGAAGCTTTCTGAGCAATGCTTGTATTACTTATCTCACTTTACTTTATCTCCCAATAATGTTTTTTTTATCAATGTTCTTAAATCAAAACTTTTAAATCAAATTTTCTTAAAGGGGAAAACATAATGCCATGCAATGCATTCCAACGATGACTGAGAGGTGCACTAATAAACATTTCTCAACACTTATATTTTCACTTTATTATCTCTATATCTTTTTAAGAGAAATTAAGCTGCTCATCATATTACTAACAAGTTATTCTTAAGTTTACTTTTTAAAAAAGTATTTAAGGTTCCACAGCAGAAAGAAATGTGTACTAGAACCTGATGGGCAACATTTTTAGAATGACACTAAAAGGTCTTAAAGGATAAGTTAACAAAAAATGACAATTCTGTCATTAATTACTCACCCTCATGTCATTCCTAACTCATAAGACCTCCGTTCATCTTCAGAACACAGATTAAGATATTTAGATGAAATCCGAGAGGTCTTTGACCCTGCATAGACCGTCAACAACAAAACAGAGAGTTGTTATTTTTGTTTTCTTTGTGTGCAAAAAGTATTCTTGTAGTGTCATATCATTACTTTTTACTGGTGTCCTTGCTACCTTTCTGGGAACATTTGTGTTGCAGAAAGCTCTTCGATCCTCAAAAAACTTCTAATTTGTGTTCTGAAGTTGAGATGAAGTCTTACAGGTATGGAACGACATTAGGGTGAATAATTAATGGCAGGATTTTCAGTTCTGGCTAAACGAACCCTTTAAATGTGCTATCAGACATCCATTTCATCAGGTTTTCAACAAAGTTTTGATTATGATTATTTAGAAACCTTATTTGATGATTATGAGGTAATATTATTTTGTCTGCATGCTTTCCATTTATTTCAAGAAAAATAAAGAACAGAGTTTGAAGCATTTAAATATTGCCTTTAAAGTGGCATAAGCATACAACTTAAACAATTGATTTCTGATGTTTTTACGCATTTAATAGATACTTTTGCATAAAAATGAAGTAATATGGAGTAATAATACACACACACACAGCTCAGTTAGCAAGCAAGTGTCTTTATAGAATCCCTAGGGTTCATAATCTCAATCTGTGGCCAACATTTGATCTTATTTTGGGCTTGTCCTGAGTTAGACTTAGGGTGCTCATCACGTTCGTAGCCTTAGATAGTTGCAGGTCGGCAGTGTACCCTGATCCTGTGACATGCAAGAACAGATGCTCTGACTGCACGTCTCACTCTGCTTTGAACACTTTCTCCCTTTCCTGACCTTGCATGATACAGCACACATCCTTGACTGGTATTGGATTTCTCAATGCTGTGGAATATAGAACAGCAAAGCAGATTTGTCTTCATTCCTTAAAAAATAAAGGCAGCTGCCATTAGAACTAAATGTAAACAGGGATTGAGGCTGTTTAGACTAAGTGCAAATAGCAGTAGATGCTATATACACGGAGTAAAAATTGAATATTTTCTTAGTGTAAATAGAATAAATTTGTTAAAATAACAGGATTTCCTGCTATTTATAATAGTTATTGCAAATAGTGGCAATTATCTGCAACTCAGTACTGCAGTACATTATGAAACAGTATAAAATGATAACTTACTGAGTGTAAATTTTGTTTTTCATTCAAATTATTAAATGGATGCCACCCTTTTGGGACAATAAAGCCCTCCCTACACCTACCCTAACATTACCAGTACTTTATTATCAACCTTTTCATTATTTCCTTAAAAAAAGAAAGAAAAAAAGAAGCTTTTCTGGTGTTAACTGAAATTTGAAAAGGAGAAATTTAAAGTTTGTTAAACCCGGGTCAGTTGCATCAAATGGTAGATGCCACGTTTTATCATCTGCGCCACTGAAGCTCACAGCTAATATCCCTCTTTTCTAATGTTCACTAGGCCACACAAACGGTGGGCGGAGTTAGTTTAAATAGCCTCCGCCAACAAGGCGGTTTATTTACATTAAGTGTAAATTGACACTCGGAAAAAGGCGACAAAGGTCTATCATCTCAGTCAGGAAAGTTTTCATAAACTAGTCTATGTCATAATATATGTGCTCTGCTCATGTTGCAGCACTGACCTGAGATGCTGTGCACTGTAACAAATAACGGCCATTTAAAATTACGTTTACAAATATGTGCAAATATAATATTTGACCTACAATCATATTTTGGTACGTAAGCATTGTAAATAAATAAATCTATCCAGTACTACTTACCTGTACAATACAATACTCGATTTGTTTGGTCTTAAAAAAAATTGTGGATCCTCGTTTCTCCAAAGCCTGAGCTTCAGCATTTATGCGTTATTATCACACTGCCATCTAGTGATCTTTTCAATAACAGTTTGCTCTTCAACACATCAAATTCTGCCCAGTTGTCGTTTAACACACACACGTTTGTTTTTGTGACAAGTGGTGACATCCCATAAGTGTGCTATCGCCCTACACCAGGGGTAGGCAATTTCAGTCCTGGAGGGCCGGTGTCCTGCAGAGTTTAGCTCCAACCCTAATCAAATACACCTGCCTGTAACTTTCTAGTAATCTTGAAGACATCGATTAGCTTCTTAAGGTGTATTTGATTAGTGTTGGAGCTAAACTCTGCAGGACACCGGCCCTCCAGGACCAAAATTGCCTATGTCCTCATTTGGCACAAAAGCACACAGACACTCTCCATAGGCGTAATGGTTTTTATACTGTACAGTATTGCCCTACACTGACCCTACACCTAAACCTACCCCTTACAGGAAACTGTGTGCATTTATAGGTTTTTAAAAAAAACACACACACACAAAAAAAACACCATTTAGTATATTTTAAGCCTTTTGAATTACGGGGACACTGAAAATATAATCACATAAACATGCACACACATACCTCAACAACAGAAGGAATCTGCTTTAAAACAGAATCCAGTTGCAAGGACATAGAACAAAAAAGCATTTAATTTCTATATTGAATTTTTATTTTTAACCAGACAATTTAAGTATATATCAGACACTGAACTTCTTCATCTGTTCTTCATCTAGCTGGACTGGCAGATGGATTGTAAACATTGTGAACTGTATGGCACGCTGTACATTTACAAATGGTGGCCAAAACACTAACGCATTAGTTGATAAAAATAGCAACTTTCTGTTCTCCTCTAAATTAGTTGATTTGACATTTAAGACTATTAAGACTTATAAACACACACAAAACTATTGCTAGCTGTTACTACTGACGAGACAACTCAAAACAATGTTCAAAACTCACAGCCTAGCTGTCAGGGCAGATCAGAACCACACTGACATTCTTTCAGTGTTTCTTCAAAAGTTCAGTTTAGTCATGGCTACTTGAAAAATGACACCGAGAAGTTTCCAGCAACCAGTTTTAGTTTCTAATCTAATTTCCCTTTCGTAGGCACACTGACATGACAAGCAGATTTACGTGTGTTAGATATACATGAGATGTTTACTACAGCAATACGGAATGTGTTAGGATGTTTTCACAGTTTTTAAATGACTTTGCAACACAATCAATACAGGCCTTTAAGTTATTGATAGGTTACAATTACAAGTTCATAGCAGAAGAGTAAACCCTCATTTTTACACAAACAGGGAGAAAAGAAAACGAGTAACACACAAACACCCACGTTTTGGAGGAGTGCATATACACACACATTGAAACCTCTGCCGCTTCCATAGCGCACTGGTTCAGTGAGATCTGGATTCTGTCATTACATGGTCATGTGTTCTGGAAGGACATAAGAAATATCGTCCCAGGGATGGCGGTACAAACCCTGCTTCAGCCGCTTCTGGTCCAGATAATGACCTGCGCAACAAGAGATAAGGTTGTTTAAATAACAATATTTCATAACAGACGTGTCAGAGATAGATCTCACACACACCTATGAATCCCATGCTGCGTCCCAACACAAAGATTCCATTCAGTGCTCCAATCTCCACAAACTCATCTGCCTCGTCGCTGTACAACAGAAAGATGGACAAGTGTGTGACACGATCAGTGTTAGTTTTACTAGCATTGAAGGGAACACTCAACTCTGTTAGTGTTTTAGATGTTGTCATTAATTGAAATAAAGCTTAAATATAGGAGTAAAATAAATACATTAGACTGAAGAAAAGAAAAAAACATTAGAAATGTTGTCTTGGCAGCTAACTGAAAACTAGAACTATAAAAACATAGCACATGAAATTATTAATCATATTAACCTTTATTATTAAATATTAATAAAAAATAAAAAATTAAAAGAATAACATAACATCTACAAATAAAGACTAATTAAAAAATGCAAAATACAATGATTTATTAATATAAATGATATATTTAATTTAAATAAATATATAAAAAAAGCAACGATATAACGCTCTCCTTTACACATCTTGTTCTTCAGTTTGACTCACCGAGTGAAGCCGCCACAGTTTCTCAGCAGGTCCACAAATGCCACTCCAATGAAACCATCAACATTCAGGATAAGGTTTGGTTTCTGATAAAGAGAGAAAATATATGTGTATATATAATATAGTGTGTAATTCTTGCTATTAACAAACCATTCATTATGACTTCTGCCTCAATTAACTTCTAATCTGCTGCTTGTTGAAAGTTAGTAGTGTAGTTGTTAAGTGTTAGGTAGGATTAGGGATGTAGAATGTGCTTCATAAGCACTAATAAACACACAATATGTTAATAATAAGCATGCTAATAAGTAACTAGTTAATAGAGTGTATTGGTTCCTATACTAAACTGTTACCAAAAAAAAAAAAAAAAAACACTTTGAACAACCATACTTCAATTTTCATCTAGCCACAATGTTAAGTTTACTATATTAAAATGCAGATTATCTAAATATTTTAATTTATTCAAAGCGGTTGCTTTTTTATCACTGTTAAGTTATTCTTATTTTCCTTTTGAAGCTGAAGTCACAATTATGGTTGCATGGTGAATTTTCACAGAGGTCATGTCTATAGGAATCAATGCGATCTGAAATTTTAAATGACAGGGAAAAAAATATTTCACAGTGCAGATTTCTCACTGGGTTCGGGAACAATGTTAATAATAGCAGGAGTAAACGGCATCCAAGAGACAGGCAAGTGTTTTTACCTTTGAGGTGGTGATCTTCTCCACCTCCAGAGCATAGTCCAGCAGCTGAGTGGCAGGAAAATGCTGCTTCACAAAGTCTTTGAGGATCTGAACCCGCATGTCAGGATTATTGATCTGAAAAAATTAATCAATCAGTATAGCCAGCAGAACTAATTCTAAGATGCAGTTCAGATTTGTGTTTGTTTTTGTACTCACCGATTTGACCCTGTGTCCAATGCCCATAATGAGTTTGCCATCTTTCTTCATTTTGTTGACAAACTCCATGGGCAGCATGCCGCTGTCGAATGCCTTGCTGAACTGCCTAGCAGCTGCATCCAGGGCGCCTCCAAAACGGTCCCCCTAAACACAAACAGAGCCAGTGATGAAAAACTGCTCCTCTGGTGCCAGACGGACTATGCTGGGAGAAAGTCTGTAGTTTTCATACGATGGTGAGCAGTCCTGAGGTCAGGCTGGAGATCAGGTCTTTTCCAGCACGTGCACACACTATAGTGTTATGAGCTCCAGAAACAGCAGGGCCGTGATCCGCCGTCACCATCAGACACATCTCGATGAACTGACAGGCATAGCGCGGAAGCCTGCAGAAACACAATGATGTGAAAACGATAACCCTAAGACTGAATAACATAGGTACAAGAAAACAGCAGAACTTTTCATAACAAACACACGTCCTCTGGAACCTGGGGCCTGTTCCATAAACCAAGATTAGAGTATAAGCCAGGCTTATTTCAGTTAGTCTGACTTATTGCCAGTTA
>JAUCMT010000068.1:15511621-15522121 GCA_032357475.1 Enteromius thamalakanensis
TTGTATTAAAATAAGTCAGACTATCTGCCATAAGCCTGGCTTATTTGGTAAACTTGTTTTATGGAACAGGCCCCTGAGCATTGTTATTTGTATACTGAATTATTAAAATTCATATAATAACAACAATAATACTAATAGGGCTGTCAGTAGTTAAAAATATTTAAATTTAATTAATTACAGGTGTTGATTAATTAAACAAAATAATCCAAAACTACATTTGGCCGTGAAAATATCCCCATATTATCATTTTTAGCTATTTTTGTTTTAAATGAGAAAGTATTAAAAAGAGATTACAAATAGTAGCTCTATATGCAATTTTATACAGTGAGTTGTTGCACTGCCTCATTTTTGTCAGCTGTATGAATTGTCAGATGACTAACATGGTCAGGGGTGGGGCAAGTGCAGTAAATGCACTTAATACTTTTATACACACTATATATTTAATAATTAATTAAGCAAAGCATTGCATCCCCAGCCCTAAAATAAATATTAGCACAGTATTACTACTACTCAAAGATAAACGTACCTCCTCTGGAACCAGAGCAGGCCGAGGGTGCCGCCCAGCCCAATCTCAGACTTAAAGACCTCAGTAATGGGCATGCCTGCATAAATGAGCTCCTGTCCTCTCTCATCAC
The DNA here is from genome assembly GCA_032357475.1 of Enteromius thamalakanensis. NCBI lineage: Eukaryota > Metazoa > Chordata > Actinopteri > Cypriniformes > Cyprinidae > Enteromius > Enteromius thamalakanensis. Next base: position 15,512,257 of record JAUCMT010000068.1, read on the forward strand.
AGATACTTGTCATGAAGGATGCCGGTTTACGGATCAGACCCAGCTCCTACAGAGAGAGAGAAAACAAAAGAGATGATGCTTAACCACCAGACACGACTCTTGTAAGTATTCGTCTTCAAAACGAATGTAGTTCATGCGCACCCGTGCCCAAGAGTAATCCATCGGCACAGTGGGAGGAGGAACCTCTTTAGCAGGCACAATCACTCCCTTGGCTACCAGATTATCATACACGGATCTACAAGATACACAGATATGTGGTTACTGACGGCAAGGTTAAGACAAGTTATATTCACAAGTACACAAAGAGGACGTACTTAATGACGTCTCCGAGCTCATCGAAGCTCCTGGGCACAAAGGCTCCTGCCTCTTCCAGAGCTCTGTTCTTAGCCACTGCAGTCTCAGACGCCTGGTTTGCACAAGCTCCAGCGTGGCCAAACTGGACCTAAACACAAAAAGCAGGATACAATCAATTAATTCAGGTATTAGCATTTGAAAGAAGTTCATATTAAGTCTTTTGGACACTTTTGGAAATCTAAGGAATCCTTTCGGGTATTCTTAAATCTAGTGGTTAATTGATCCAAGTTCATTCTATTCTAACTGTGTCTCAACATTTGGAAACAATATTTTCTCTTTTCGCTGAGCTTGGGCTGTAGCTCAAGTTGATGGGCTTTTGGGCCTACCAGGACCTTAACAAATAGATCTGTTACCATCAATATTTTGCAACCTTCTTCAACTTCCGGTACATCCTGGTAAGATACATTATGCCTCCTAAAAACGCTAAAACGTCCCCTGGTGAGGAGGATGCTGTTGTCACAATGAGTGTACTCTCCCATTTAATGGAGCAGCAGAGAGAGATCTATAAAGATATGCTATTGCAGCAGCAAGATAACTTTAAATGTTTCATTCAGCTGATCATGGATGGAACTAACATAAGATTGGATGGTGTTATCAGAGATGTACAGGAGCTGAAGACTAGCTTGGAATTTACCCAAGCAAAGTTTGATGAAAATAAGATGGGATGCATTGAGATTGAGGCAAAGATAAGAGCATTTGAGACAAACATTACTGCTTTTAAGCAGGAATTGGATGCAATGTTCAACAAGCTGGATCACATTGAAAACCAGGGTAGGAGAACAAATATTTTAATTGATGGCATTGCTGACGAGAAAGGAGAGAATTGGTGTGACTCAGAGAAAAAGGTGCGAGACATGCTTTCTAAAAACTTGGGTTTAGATGGAGCAAATATGGACATTGAGCGTGCCCAGAGACTTGGTCAGTTTCAGGAGAGGGGAAGGCCAAGGAAAATTGTTGTTAAACTTCTTCGCATTAAAGACAGAGAGCTGATTCTTTCTTCAGCCAAGAAATTAAAGGGCACTAGGATCTACATTAATGAAGATTTCTCTGAAGCCGTGCAACTGAGGAGGAAAGAGCTATGGCCGAAGTTGAAAGCTGCCAGAGAGAGAGGTGATAAAGCGAGTCTAAAGTATGATAAACTGATCATTATTCCAAGGACTGGACAAAGTCAGGTAGTGGCCTAATGGATTTTAAAGCTCAATGTTATTTATGTTTGTGTATATGCATGTGTGTTTGTGTGCATGATTTATATGAATGGAGCCTATTTGATGTTGATAAAACAATTTAGGGTACAAGATATTCAACTAGACTATAATATAGGATTTGTCTGTTTTCAACTACGATGACCAGTATAAATAAATTACCCAAAGGTTTAATTATTGCACATATTAATATATGTAGTTTAAGGAACAAAATTCACGATTTGTTTTTGTTTTTGCAATTAAACAAAATTGATATACTTATGATTTCTGAAACCCATCTGGACCATTTCATAGACAATTCAGACGTTGATATAGGGGGGTTTTCAATTTATAGAAAGGATAGAAACAGGTTTGGAGGAGGTGTGGCAGTTTATATACGTGATCATTTCCCTGTTAAACTGAGACAAGACTTGATGGTTGATGAGGTTGAAGTGTTATGGTTACAGGTACAACTTCCACATTTAAAACCGATTATTCTTGGCTGTTGTTATAGGCCACCTAGTGCCAGGATAGAGTATGTAAATGGTTTATGTGATATGTTGGACAAAGTGACTGAGGAAAATAGAGAATTATATTGGCTGGGTGATCTAAATATTGATTGGCTATCTGATAATTGTCCTTTGAAGAAGAGGCTGAAATCTATGACAGACACCTGTGGTTTATCTCAATTAATGGATCAACCAACAAGAATGTCTAGTAATAATACAGGAGTTTTAACATCAAAATGTATTGATCATATTTATACTAATAATCCTGATATGTGCTCAACACCAGTTTCTGTAACTGTTGGCTTTAGCGACCACAACTGTATTGCTGTCTCAAGGAGAACTAAGCTGCCTAGAGCATGTCCTAAAATCATTATGAAAAGAACGTATAGGGCATTTAATGAGGAGAGTTTTCTAAAGGAACTGGAGAATATTAAATGGGATCTGGTATGTGATATTGATGATGTTGATGTAGCCCTTGATTTATTTATGGATGGTTTTATGAGAGGGGTTAACAATCATGCCCCATTAAAGAAATTTACAGTTAAAGCTAAAAGTGCTCCTTGGGTTGATACAGAGTTAAGGAGATTAATGGCTCAAAGGGACGAGGCTAAGAAGATTGCTGTTCTTTCTGACTCTCTTGAGGACAGAAATTTTTATCGTACTTTAAGGAATCAAGTGACTAAGGTGAATAGAGTGAAAAAGAAAAAATATTTTCAGAAGAGAATCAATGATTGTGGTACAGATAGTAAGAAAATGTGGAATGTATTCAATGAAATCATGGGGAAAAAAAAATTCACTTGTGCTTCTTTTGTTGAACAGAATGGAGTTTATTTAACTAAGCCAATACAGATTGCAAACTATTTTAATGATTATTTTGTTAATAAGGTTTCTAGCCTTAGAGACACAATGAAAGGTACTGTTAATTCCAACTCCAATGAGCTGATAGAAAAATGTATTATGAAAGATAAACTGTGTTGTTTTGAATTTCATCAGGTTAATGTTATGCAGGTGGAAATGTTGCTGAAATCTTTGACTGCTAGTGAGTCTGTGGGTATTGATAACTTGGATAGTAGGTTGTTGAAATTATCAGCTGGACATATTTCTAAACCAGTCTGTCACATTTTTAACAGATGTCTGATTGGTGGTGTGTGTCCTAAGCTTTGGAAAGAGGGTAAGATAATTCCTTTACCCAAAGATACAAAATCAACATTCTGTGGTCCAAATAGTAGGCCCATTAGCATTTTGCCCATTTTAAGTAAATTATTGGAAAAGATTGTATTTGAGCAAGTGCAAGATTATTTTTCTAACAATTATTTGATTACGAAGTTTCAGCATGCTTATAGGTCTGGTTATTCCACCTGTACTGCAATGACACAAATGTCGGACAGCTGGCTAACATCAATCGATAACTCAATGCTAGTGGGTACGCTATTACTGGACTTTAGTGCTGCCTTCGACGTGATCGACCATGACATTTTGATTTCCAAACTTTGTAGTTATGGTTTTACTTCTTCTGCAATCAAGTGGTTTAAGAGCTACCTGTCAGCGAGGTCGCAAAGAGTTTATTTTAATGGTGCATTATCTTGTAGCAAGTCCCTGGATTGTGGTGTCCCCCAAGGAAGCTGCCTTGGACCTTTGTTATTTTCAATTTTTACAAATGATATGCCATATATACTTAGTAAGGCTACATTGACTATGTTTGCTGATGATTCTACTCTTTATTATGCAGCTCCTACATGTTCAGAGCTTAATCAGGTTTTGTCTTGTGAGATTAGTAAATTGTATAACTGGATCAAAACAAATAAACTAGTTTTAAATATATCAAAAACAATGAGTATAATATTTGGGTCTAAGTATAGATTATCTGATAATCCTAAAATTAATATACAAGTAAATGGTCAAAATATACAACAAGTAAAAAAGGTTAAGCTTCTGGGACTTTGGCTTGATTGCACATTGTCATGGTCTGAACACATCAATAAAGTTGTGGCTAGAATGGGTAGAGCTGTTGCAGTAATTCGAAAATGTGCACGGTTTTTAAATTCACAGTTGTTAGGTCGTGTTGTTTGCACATTGGTTTTATGTCATTTGGATTACTGTTCTGTTGTATGGTCTGCTGCATCAAACAGCCTTTTAAAAAAATTACAAGTGGCTCAAAACAAGGCCACAAGACTGGTTCTGGGTTGTTCTTTTAGGACTAGTGTTGCAGAGATGCATGAACGACTTGCGTGGCTGATGGTCAAGCATAGACTATCTGCTAATATGTTAGTATATTTTCATAGAATTATTAATACTCAGACTCCTAAATTTCTTTATGATAAAATAATTTATTGCTCAAATATACATACACATTATACAAGAGGGGCAAATAGTCAACAGATTTCTTTACCCTTACCTATGTCTGACTCTATGAAAAGGACTGTGTTTTATAGGTCCGCTATGTTTTGGAATAATACTCCAGTTGTTATTCGAGAAATCAAGGGAAAAACAGCTTTTAAAAAGAAACTAAAAATGTATTTGTTGTTAACATCATAATATTACTTGGATTGGCTGAGTGAGGTTGTGTTGTGTGCTATGTGGATTTTTTTTCTTCTTTTTTTCTTATTATATTATTATTTCAATAGGTATTCTTAGTATTGTTATTCTTTATTGTTTTTGTGTATAAATATGGGATGTATTTGGAAGTGATTGTGAATGTAATTATTGTGTCTTTTATGTATTGTTGGACCCCAGGAAGACTAGCTGTCGTTTTGGCGTCAGCTAATGGGGATCCTTTTAAACAATAAACAATAAACAATAAACAATAAACTTTATAAGCAACGCAACCACTTGCGCACCTCAGATGAGAACAGGGTGGCGCAGGTTCCTATGCACCAGCAGACCACAGGTTTGGTGATTCTGCCTTCGTTAATGCCTTTGCAAATCTTGTACTCTTCATTTCCTCCAATCTATGAGCGAAGAGGAGACTCGTGAGTATATTGCGAATTTTATAGTGAAGTGTAAACATCATAAAGGGCTCACTCACCTCTCCGAGCACAACGATCATTTTGACTCCGGGTGTGTCCTGATACCGCAGCACGTGATCCATGAACACGGAGCCTGGGTACCTGCAGTGAGGACATACCCCACAGGTTTAAACTCGCACGACAGCTGACCATCATGTCATATGTAGCTTTAAAGAGACGTTGACTTGAACACACACCTGTCTCCTCCGATGGCAACTCCTTCATAAACTCCGTCTGTAGTGCGTGAGATGATGTTATTGAGTTCGTTGGACATCCCACCAGAGCGGGAGACGTAGGCCACACTGCCTGGCCTGTACAGCTTAGATGCCAGGATGTTATCCAGCATCCCACCTGTATTACCGATCTTGAAACAGCCTGGTTTAATTCCGCCGACCTACAACACAAGCACACACCCCCCCCGACATAATTAATTAACAATAATAATAATAATAATTATAATAATAATAATATCAAATTATAGACTTGTATATAATATATACAATATAATAATTATAATCTATTAACACATATTTAACAATAAGTTTTATAAATATCTATTAAATTGTAAATTATATAATATAATATATTATTATTACAAATAATTGATGTCATAATGAATTATACGTAAAATTTATTTTATAAACAAGTATTACAGTAATAATAATACTAATAATTTATATAAATTACATAATATTATATGATTAATATTAATAGTCTGAATATTATTTTCATTAAATACAATAATATTATATAAACATAATATTTAATTATTTTGGATAATATTTGTATTTTGGGAGAGGAAGGGTCTCTTATGAATGGCCTGTAGAGGGCGCACACACCTACAATTATTCCAAACAATTTGTCCTGCAAGCATACACACAGCTATACATACAATTATCCAACAGAGGAGCAGTTTGGAGTCGTACCGTTGCAGGACCAATGATAGTGACTCCCTTCTCTTCTGACATTTTGATGATCTTGCGAGTCAAAGCCTCTGGAATACCCTCAGCTATGATCGCAATAGTGCGGATCTGCATATGACAGAAGATCAGTCAGACCACACTGATTTGTAAACATTTCAGGTATAGTTCACAGCACTGTAGAATCAGATAAATGTAAGCTGATGCTGATCTCAGACCTGTGGGTACTGCATGGTCTCCATGGTGCTGTCGTAGGCAGAGCGTAGGGAGGCGAAACTGATGAGCACATCTACTCCTGGATGTTTCTTCATTGCATCAGCCATGTTCTTATAGACCGGCAGCAGGATCTCCTTATGACCCCAATAAAACTTCTGCTTATGGTCTCCACTGATTTGATCAAAATAATGTGTTTTAGGATTAAATATGCATATGCGTGATGTGCTGACAATCTGATACAATTTGTGGAAAACTTTGAATAATATTATTACTATTATGCCAAACATGACTCACGTGAAGGGGTAAACCATGGCTGCTACTGACGGCTCCTGACGAGAACACACATAATCGAAGTCCAGCATGCCTTGCACTGCTCGCGTCTGCATCCCCCACACTATAGACTTAGTGTGGTCACTGAACAGAGTGGTGCTCTTAGCTACAGAGACAAAGGAAAGCATTACAGTATGTCTCTTACAAAATGGTTAGAGATTAGGGTTTGGCTAAGGGTTCATTGCATGCAATTATGTATACTTAGTTGTTGCTATAATACGGAGTATGTGTGACATCTTAAAATAAAAGTATTCAAATTTTTAATTACTTGTTATCAATTAAATGTTACGAGAACATATATATTTATATCATGCAATAATAAAGGATTATAATAATATAGAATTAATCTAAACAGGACTGAAAACCTAACAATTCAACAAAGGACAGAGCCTTATAAAGACCAGGGACTTTGCTACTTATATAAACCTCACTTCTAGGACTTTATAAGCCAGAAGCCACTGGACTCAATTCTAAAATATAGAAATTAAAAGAAAAACCGCCCAATACATTCAATAAATAGTCAAAAATGTCATGCCTGCCATGTCATTTCACATTCATTGAATGGGAGCGGCCATTTGTAAATTTTGTGTGACTGGTTTCCGGTCTCATTTGTGTCCAGCTATTCTCAATGCCAAATTTAAACTTATTTAAAAGGATTTTTTAAAATTTCAAAACCCAGACATTTTAGTCAATCTTGAAACCAATTCCGGACATGTCCAGGAAAAGGATGATGTCTGGTCACGATGTATTATCGTTCTGTCAATGACACATGGGCCTGTAGGGGGCGCACCAGCCTACCATGCATCTATTCTGTGACTGATTATTGTCTGCTTGAGTGTGAACCCGTTTTCACCAACCTGGAGGAAGCCCAGCGCGAGTCTTTTGAGCTGATGAGTTTTCTGCTCCAGTTTTGACCTCAGAGAAAGAGGCCGATCTGGAGGAGGCGGGAGTCTGTGAACAAGAGAGAGAGCAGTAGCAAGAAATTTAGTCTGTCTTTATGATGACACTAGATGGTTCCAGTCTGGTTCCAGCAGCACATTATGACGTGATCTCTAAAAGCATTGGAGAAAGACTCAACAATAAGAAACCTCACTTCATTGAAAGCCCTGGATCATCTAATGGCATGCTTGAGGCTGTGAGAGGTTTTTAATGCGAGTAAGACTAGGGTTGGGTATTGTTTAGGGTTTTTTTCGATACCGGTGCCGAATCGATACTTTTAAAACGGTTCCGATGCCTAAACAGTGCCCGAATCAATACTTAAAAAATAAAAATGGTAACACACTATATCATTACTTAAGCATTAATACACAGTCGGTTCATCCTTTAGAAAGCATCGTTCCAACATTAATAGTCATTAGTAAGCAGTTTATAAATACAGCTGTAAATGACTTGTTCTTGATTTACAATCATAGCTATTACAAAGGAGATATAAAGGCTCAGTTATCTTTAAAACAGAACAAATAAAAACAACACAGAGGGATACAGAACTATTAATTTCAAGATACAAAAAGATATGAAACTGTACAACTGTTCACTTGAATGATTTATCATGAAATTGCATGAAAGATTTAAAAAGTCTATTCATAAAGTATAAAGTAAAAAAGGTTTTCATCTATAAACAATACATTAAATAAAGACAAAAACATTAATGAATAAATAAAATAAGCTTATGAAACAAAACTATTAAGTATAAGCCAAGCTAATTTCAGTTTGTCTCACTTATTGCCAGTTCATTTGTATTAAAATAAGTCAGACTATCTGCCATAAGCCTGGCTTATTTGGTAAACTTTTTAATGGAACAGGTCCCATGTAAGGGAAGATCGAGCGCAAGAAAAAGCAGATGACATATGCGCACGCGAGGGTTTGAAATGAGCTCGCGGGCTCCCGTTTCTTTACAAGTAGATCTGTATTCCTCTCGTGGAAATGATTTACAGCGCTCGCCAGCATCAGTGATGTGCTTGCTAATTAATGCCATAGATTTGTCAGTCAGGCACAGCACCGAAGTGAAGCACCGAAATCTGCGTTTTGATTCGGGTCGGTACATACCGGTTACTTGGGTACCGGTGCCATAATGGTACTGGGTTTCGGTACACAACCCTATGTAAGACTCACACACACACTTACTGTGGTACCACCGCTTGTGTTGAGAAGGAAGTTAGCGGTGTGGGCGGCAACTTGAGGCTGTGTGGCGATTGGCCGGTGACCTAGTGCCATTCCAACAATTGCAGTCATGTGGGTTTCAGTGCCAAAAACATGAATGGGGATACCCGTGGTCTTTCCTGCACACACACACACAAATACACAAAAGACATGAACTTTAGAGCAAGTCTCCAAGCTTTAAAGGTGCTCTATGCGATCTTGCAAAACACTATGGGTGCAGGATCTACACCAAACAAAAACAAACTTCGTCCAAACAACCAGCAAGAAGAGGTGGGGTTTAAGGAAAACCCCACCTCTTCTTGCCGGTTGTTTGGCCAAAGTTTGTTTTTGTTTAGATGCCCAAAATGTTTCTTTCAATATTGCAGCCTCTGTGTTGTCTTTCGAGAGCAGGGTTTTTTCGCAGTGTATTCAGAGTGCAGACAGCAAGACGATCGAGGGGTTATGCATACGGTTTGAAATCGAGCTGAAATCCTGCAACATCGCACAGAGCCTTTAATTTCATATACTGATAAATGTGCAGATTCACAAACTCACCAACTTCCCCCATCACTCTTAAGCCTTCCTGGTAGTTCGGACCACCACGACGGACAAATATAGTGACCTCGTGCTCTTTCAGAGGGTTCTGGTAATCTTTGATAGCTCTGACGATACCCTGATGACGTACAAAACAGCCAAACAAATACAAAATATTGACCAGTGCTTATGCAGATAAATGGTACAAACACACAGCATAATGATCTATAATCCAACCTTGAATGTTGCCGCCACGTTAGTGAAGTTGGCAATGCTGCCTCCAATGATCAGGACTTTACCTACACAGCAGAAAAGAACAGTCACACATTAGATACCACAGAGACAATATACATAAAGCAGTGATTCTTCAGTATGTTTTCAAATCAAACTGAATCTCTAGGTAAGATCCAGGTAGTGTTTTTCACATGCCATGGGATATGATCATGGCCTTTATAAAACCATCAGCAGATCTTACTACGCGCAATACATCAAAAATCACACAAACTACATTATAGTCATGACAATTTTCACTTTCTGGTTGAGGAAAAAAGGGTTGAGACTGTCAACAAGTTAGCTACCAATATAAAAAAAAAATTATAAAAAAATTAGGGGTGGGCATAGATTAATTTTTTTAATCTAGATTAATCTAGATTAATTTTCAAATTAATCTAGATTAA
>JAUCMT010000068.1:15522221-15535043 GCA_032357475.1 Enteromius thamalakanensis
GCCATAGAAATCCATGTAATGCAGTGAAGAAATGCAGACCCAGCTCCCAACCCAACTTTGTGAATAGATTAACGGCGCACCAGCGCAGCGCGTTAACGCCGATAACGGCCCACCACTAAAAAAAATGTTTTATTAAAACATACTGAATTAAAATTTTAGAAAGTTTTAAAAGTTTAGTAAACTGTAGTATTGATGCTAATAAAGCCTTTTTAACAATGATAATGTCAATAATGATAACAATAATTATTATTTCACAAAAAGTGAAAATGATTTTCTGAACTTTTTAATATAATTATAAATTGAATATATATTTCTTATAGAAGGGCAGTTTTAAAAAAAAAATCTGTCTGGGACAAACATCTCCAAAGTTACATTATGTAAAATTAACAACTTTAATTATTTTCCTCTAGCCTAGCATTTTGTAAGAGATTTTTCATATTTAAAAAACATTTTCACAAGAATTGTTGTTTTAAAAAACTGTTTAAAATCATTTTAGGTGGATGACTAATAAAGAAAGTTGTACTTTAAGACTGTGGTGGACATACCATCAGGGTGCCTCTCACGGGTCATGAGGGAAAGAATGGTCTTGGCGTAGTCGTATGTTTGTTGTTCACTTGGTGCACCTGAATACTCTCCGTAATTAGCCAGTTCATTGACTCCACCCAGATCACAGATTGTGTCACTGCGAGTGAGGAAAAATACAATACCCCATGTTAAACTTTTTGACTGAAATCCTAATGAAATCCCAACATTAGAAAATACAGTAAAGAGAGGAAGTCAATATTATTCAGTAAATCTAGCATCCGTTCTATTGGTTCATGGTTTATTTGGTTTACGGGGATTAAAGAGGAAAACATTTGGTTTCTTGATCCTCTGCTCCACTCTCAGAGGACAGCACATACACATCCTAATTAGTCTCACAACACTTACTCTCGCTCCGTCTCCTCCCTCCATCAGAGAGAAGGACAGATGCAGCAGTGAAAGATAAACCTCTAGATAACCGTTATCAAGCTTGGATGGGTAATGTCATTTAGTCTCATACAGGTATCTGCTTCATCTCTCTTCTCCTCATTACACCAGCATCTTCCTTCAAACCATCTCTTATTATAAAGTTCATATTCCAAGGTACTCTTAAGATTTAGGATTGAATTTTAAAATGCACAAATTTAGGGTTAGGGTTAGCACAAAGCATCTTTAAAACAATGTAATTTTGTCCAAACAATGCAAGTCAATGAGGTCCAGTGTTGCATGTATAAAGAAAACAGCCGAAACATTTTTCAAACTATATTCTGTGTCCTGCAGAAGAAATAGAGTTCTACAGATTTAGAAAGACATGAGGGTGCATTTTATTTGTGGATGAAATATCCCTGTAAATTTAGTAAAGTGATAGTTTACTAAAAATGAAAACTGTCCCATGATTTAAGCTAATTAATTAACTAATCACCCTTCAAATCCCCATTCACTGCCATTATAAATCTTTGAGGAGCCAGGACATTTTTTAATATATCATTTAATGCATTCATCTTACAAACACCTTGGAGAATTGCCTGAGGGGGGTGTAAATCACAGGGTAGCCCTCATTTTGGGTGAAATATCCCTTATATTAAAGCAATTAACATAAAGACATACATCATATGTAAGTTACACTAACTCCTGAGCGACAGGTACCTGTAAACGACAGAAGCTCCTCCACCTGCCACCATAGTCCAGATCCGTCCGCGAGGGTTCAGGAGAGTCAGCTTGAGGCTGGCGCCACTCTTAGCATCTAGATCTGCTATGTATGCCTCCTACAGGAATGTTATGAAAACGTTTTAGTACTGTACCTCACATAAGTGGATTAAAAAAAAAAACGTCTAAAAATGTTTGGGTTTTTTTATTCCCCCATATAGCTACAGTAGGTTTGGTTCAAATAACATGGTAAATAAAAACAAACAAGATTAGAAAGTTTATCTACTGGTAAAATGCCATAAGGGAAATATAACTCATATAAATGAAGCAGAAATGCATTCGTTTCTGGTGCAGACACCGTAAACAGAAACATCATATAACGGCTTGTGGACTGTGTTGACCAAATATTTGATGAAGCCAACACTATTGCCTGTCCAGCCCATATGGACCAACAACCAATTACAGCAGCTCATCTGACAGAAGGTAAAAGAGCGTGCCATAGGTTATTTACAGTATTAATTAACCAACTCTGATTTTATCCAGCTTTTATTTCAGTCTGTTATAACAGCTAGTGTATCGGTGTGTGTGATACCAATTAAACCAGCCTTCTGTCAAATACACACTGCCAACAATGAGACATCACTCTCTCTCTCTGCTCGGTTCATCGCAGTAATAGTGTCTGTGTGTGGTGAATGAATGATTTATGAAAGACCGCAACTAATTAATTATTAAATCATATTCTTTAGAAGAAGTGAAAGTAAGCAAACGCTGCAGAAACAGAGGAACAGGCGTCCTCTGATGAATCAACAAAACAGTGATAAAGGCAGGCAGTCTCTACTGGGCTTACAGATTTACTCACACAAACAAATACTTAAATGGCATCTATCATTGAATCACTGAAAACGTACAATAATTATCCAACAAAATACCCATCTACATGTGATTTGATGGTTACCTCGGGATAGGCCTCTCTGCCGAAGGGAGGGGGAAACTCCACATCACCCCACTTGGCTTTACACAAGTAATCGGCTGTGGCATCGATTTTAGCAGCCATGTCCAGCACATACACTCCAGCCTTAGTGACCACTGACAGAAAGAAAGAGCGGTTGTTCAGCCCAGTTTCAACATTTGTCACTTTGGCTTTTTTCTTGCCTGCCTGAGGCAATAATGAAATGAACATTTCCACTGTTTCAAATCTCACAGTTACTAAGTGCTTTGGGGTGTGCTGTGGAAATGTTAAGTCGCACATGATGCTTCCAGGCACGTCCAAGTGTTTCGATATCTTGAGTCTTACTGGCATGCATGATTCTTGAGACACACTACAGGATGACTGTGCACTTTTAGGTAGTTATTTGTGAAAAAGTGAAATACCATGACAGATCGTGTTTCTAACAGACCGAGAACATGTGAAATTATAAAAATGTGACAAATACACAAACCGAAACATCAAAGGAAGTTAGAAACAGTAACAGATGGCGTAGGGCACACAGGGATTATTAATTAGGGCCTTATGAATCATCCCCAGTCACCATCAAACAGCATCCATGTAAAATAATCAGCTTTCATTTTCTCAAATTAAATCTTTCCTCAAAACATTCTATGATGTTATTTTGACACTGAGTTTGGAGGAGAGTAACCCTTCAGTTACAAAGGAAAATAAACACCATAGTGTCCAAATAAGATTTGTTCTGTCAATTAAAAGTAATAAGCAAGTCAAACTGTTACTGCTTTGCAAAGAAAGTGGTCCATCTTTGGTCACCAGAGAGCAAATAAACAGTGCCAAGACACTGGGAAGAACTGAATCAGAAGTGTGGGTGGGTGCACAATTAAAGTCATCCATAAAAGACGTCAGCTGAGGTGGGACGGGCTGCTTTTGTGACTTACCAAGAGGGTTGATCTCCAAGTACGTAAAGTACAAGTCTTCATACAGATTAAACAAGCCCACCAGGAAACTAGTCAACATCCTGCAGAAAGAAATCAAAAATCTCTATGTAATATTCTGTTAACAGAACATGGGATAACATGGAATATTAAGAACGTGTTAAACTGACACAAATGAAGCAGCTCAGTTTAGTTTGATCTTGTCACTGACTTCACACAAAGTAAATAACAGTTTAATGATGTCGTTTAAAACCCAAATGAATGACACATTGGAAACACAAAACAAACCTGTTAAAGATTCTAAAATTAAGCCTGTTTTTCTTTACCCACTGGGACTTGTTTTAAATATGACTATTTATCTTTTTTTTTATCTTTTATTTTTTAAATAGAAATCTTTCAAAACGCCAAACTAAAGTATTTAAAGAAAAACAAAACAATGATTATTATTAGTATTAACAACAATATTCTCAACACTGACTATACTGATGCTTTTGTAATATTGTATACAAAACTAACTGGAAGCAGTCAGACTATGAACAGTAATGAGACTTGATTTAACAACAGAACAGGTTACTGATGTGAGCCAGAACAGCTGGTGTTTGAGGTAACGAGGGAAAACAGAGGGAGACGAGAGGGAGGAGAGAGTGAGAGAATCATCCGTCATCCGCCCCATAAAAAAAATAAATAAATACTGTGGCGCTCCATAGTCCGGAGAACACAAATAATACACGAGAAACGACAGGGAGACTGAATCACCAGAGGAAGACGACAGTAAATCAGTAAATACACTCGCTGAAAGATGACTAAAGGAGATCTCGGAGGGGGAAAATATCACTTATGAAACAATTTGTGAGAGGGAGTTGCATGCTGTTGTTTTTTGCGTGCTATATTCTTTATAAATATGTGTGTGTGTGTGTCTGACTGAGAATAAGAGAGGGGGAGGAAGAATAGAAGAGATGCATAGAAGTTAAGGTGTGGATACAGGCCAATGCAGCCAAACCAGTCTCCCCGTCAATCTCAATGTCAGCCAAGACGATGAGGCCAGCCAGAACGAGATGTGCGCCGTCAAAAAGACGGACAGGGTTTGTAGACGTGAATTGAATAATACTGGGGGGTGGGAGCAGATGGGCAACAGGAAAAGATTTCATTTGTGTAATGGATCAAAGTGCCCTCAACTGCTGGCAGCAGAGCGGAGAGCACGTCGATTGCCTGTTTGTCCTCCTTCCTCCATCAGTCTCTATTTTTTTTCTCACTGTTATCCTTAATATGTAGTAGACCGAGAACTGCCTGACACATCTTATGCAAGGGGTGCAGAAGTGAGCCTCAAGAGGCTTTTGAGGCATATAGCATAAAAACTGCACATAGCAACTATTGCACATAGCAAAACACCAAAAGGCTAAATAAACTATACAAAAAAAAACTATAGTTGAGTGTTATATTTAACAACATGCATCTATTTGTTTTGATTTTCTGACTCACTCTTTCTTATCTGCAGGGGCGTGTGTGAGCAGCTGACTCTTGACTGTGTCCGCACTGATCTTCTCATCCACTCCCAACAGGAGTTTCAGGGCTTTCGAGTCCACGTCCCCCACGTCTACACCTCCTTCATGATGGAAGAGCATGTAATCGCCTTCACGTGTGGCATAGATACACACGTAAAACTCCTCCTCCTGAGGGAAACCCACAATTTAGCAAGGTTACCTCTCCCTTACTCATTTTTGTCTCGGATAGTAATCCATTAAGATACTTTATCATCTTAATATTACAACCATGTAAATAATACAATTTCTACTATAAAATTGGATTACATCAGCAAAGTTGTTAATAATCATACAAATAATAAATGGGTACAGAATTATTATCATTAACTTATTTAATTTTGCCTTTAACATGATTTTTTAAATTATACTATATTAACTTTACAAATTAGTTTGGAACCATTTAATAATAATAATAATAATAATAATAATAATAATAATACCTGTAGAATTATTATTCTCCTTTTATTGTTATTATATTATATATATAAATAATTATTTATCTAAGCATTTTTATAATACAATATTGTTTTACTTATTTATTGAATTTAAAAATAATAATAATAATAATAATAATAAATAAATATTATTTTTTAAAATACTGCATGAAACATACATTTTTATTACACTATATTATTTAACCCATTTGTATTACTACTACTACTAAAATATTATCTGTATGCTAGATTCATAATTATGGCCTATAATAACAACACTACAATATTTCTGCAGCTTTTATGATTGTTATTATTAGTAGCCACTTGGCATTTACTGGATGGGCTCACCTGCTTGTGGGCTACAAAGGGCTCAATGAGAAAGTTTTTGAGGATGCCTTTAGCCTTTCCCACCTGAGAGACAGAGAGATGTTCATTTTAAAAGCTTATGCTGCTAACCCATAAGGGTTAAACATCAGAAATTGCCTTTGGTCTGAATCTAAAAGCTTCTACTAATGAAAAACACACAATGAAAAGGGAATTATGTAAGAGGCAGAAGAAAAGGAGGCCAGAGATGGGAAGTAGGAGGTAGAGAAGTGCTCATACAGTCTAAAGGCTTGTGACTGGATCTCAGTGTTCAGGGACTTGCTTGAGAAAACTGAATGATTTGACAAGCAGAGCCGCAAGCCAGACACACACACACAAAACAATCTCATTTGAGCTGCAGTCAAAACAGCAAGCCGAAAGGCCAGTTGATATAAATCAGCTAGAAAGAAAGGAGAAGGCGAGGTGACATTTCAAAGAAAGCGAAAATGGAGATGACAAGGTGGAAAAACAATGAACCACTCCCTTGAAAGTGAGGGTTAGGGTAATAACCTATGAAAAATAGCTGCAGCATGAGACAACAAAAAAAATAGTTGTGTCTGTCTATTTCTTAACAATATGTTTTTTGCCCTCTGGCAACATCGTATGCAGCGGCATGACATTAAATGTATTGGGTTACATAAAGTGCAAACATGCAAAACAGAAAAACATTTTACACATTTGTAAAGGGATAATATTAAGAGGCATTTGAGGTATTTGTCCTCACCATTGTCTCTGTCATAAGGCGTGTTTTGAGCCATTCCTTCACACCCTCCAGATCCAGGTTCACACCCACCAGTCCTAGCTTTCCCCTGCGCTTGATCAGCTGATCCGGCTTCACAACCAGCCGCTGGACAGAAACAGGAAAACACCACACATATCAATTGTTTACGACATTAAGCATTGTGCTATTGCAAAAACAACAATGAATAGGAAATAACAAGAATTTAAGAATCTCGCATCCTGTGACGAAATCCAGGGTTGAAATCACTCGTTTAAAACAGTCACTTCAACATGTTTGTCTTGTTTTGAATTTTAACAACTCTCAAAAAGGTTTACATAAACAGTGTGTTAAATAAAACTATACTACCTTTATTATTTTTAGAAACACAAACAGAAGTCAGGAGGATGATCAAAAGAAATGTCACGATTTCCTAATTAAGCTGGTCTCTATATAGCGGTCTCAGTCGCTGACTGAAGTTAAAGAGCAGGGACAGAGAGAGATGAGTCATATCTAATATCATTATACCCTCCGGCTCCTCCATAAAGGTGATTAAGAGTGCTTTTTCAGCAGAAACTGTCGCTGTACTGTCATCTGAGAAATTCTGCTACACTCACTTTAGCTCCCTTAATTGAGGTGCTAGTCGAGCAGCATACTAATGTACGACATCCTCTCCGTCCAGCATACTCACTATCTCACTATAGGACACTTATTTACCCTCAGCAGAATTGCCCTTTATAAATTAAGTGGTTGAAACTGCGGGTAATAGAAAATTTGTGCTTTTAGTAGATTATTTATGAACCATAAAATAAAGTACATTCAGTACGCTGCATTTGTGTTTATTTATTGCAATATAAAAAAATATATATTTCATTTAATCAAGTTCAGCTGGAGAAAAAAATGCCAACCTCTATTTTCAGACGTTGCCAAGGTGACTCGTAATATCTGTGCTCCACTGATAATGGCTTTTTAGAGTCGCGGTGTACACGCTTAACTCTGAGTTAGTCTACTTTGAGTTGATTAAACTTACTCAGATCAGCTGTTCTGAAACCCAAAACTCTGAGTTGTTGAACTCTTGAGTTGCCCAACCCAGAGATTAAGTTTAAACTCTGAGTTGTTTGAACCTCCTTTCTGAAATAGGCCCCAGGTTGTCTAATCCGACCTGCACTATTTCTTAAATATTGGTCTATGTAGATATGCTTTATATGCACTTGTCTAGTCACATTTGGTCATTGAGTTGCATCACTTATCAGGTAAAGTTTCACATTAAGCACAAATGTGCTCCAAGATGCCCAATTTCATCAGCTGTCTTACCTCTGTGAGAAGCCAGGGGTGATCCTGAACCAGTCGCACCCAGTCGGTTTCTGCCGTCACACTAGCATAGCGAAAGCGGTTCTGTACAGCAGCTGTAGTGCAAATGTGTTTGTAAAGAAGCTCCTTCCCCGTCTGCTCCGAGATGGCTTTGGCTGACATGGTGCCCGATGACTAAAGCACTGCAGACAAAGACACACAGCAGCTCATTAAACATCAGTCACCTGAGACCAATGAAAGACCTTTAAAAATGCTTTACGAAACTGCAACAGCTCAGATCAGTGCTTAAGTAAAAATGGCTAAAATATAAATAAAAGCTATATAAAATACATACATGCATTTTCACATTAATAAAAAGTAAATCAAAATAATTTTATATAAACCATTTTTTTTTTACTTTTTCTGCATAGTTCAAAAAGGCATATATAAGATAGATTTACGTATAACTGATATAAAAAATAAAATAAAAAAAAAAGCTTAATTCTGCATTAACCAGGAAACTGACCAGGAAGTTTACATTTAAATAGCACACTTGCTATTTACCATGCACACACACACAGTGTTTTTTTTTTAGAAACCACAACTTTCCATGCATCATATAACATTGTATGACATTTGTCTTTGTTTGCCTGCTGGTTTCTCACTCTCTTTCTCTTTACCTTTCTCTGAATCAGAAAAGGCAGCTAAAAATAGACTTGATGCTCACCCTGATTTGATTAGCCCTGGACTTCGTACTGTGCATGAAAACAACATGCATCTACAGTCTGACTGACACATGATAGAAGGGCAATCAGTTACATCAGGAACCTCAGCTGAGCTTCTTAAACCCGAAGAAAACCCATCCAAACAGAGCGAACAGTGTGAGGTACAAACGCTGTCTTTATTGCCAATTTCACCAAATCTAGGTAAACCAATCTGAGCTAGAAGTTATTATTTCCATTCTCTCCATCAACAGTGACTCAGTGGAAAACTCATTCATGAGTGCATTTGTGACTGGCAGGCTGAGGTCGCATTCAGATGACATCACCGCCGCCTGTCTGAACCCTGTCGGGACGCGCAGTGCAACGAGAGTGCCAAGTTGTCAGTGGGGTCAACATAACCCGTCTTTGTTCGAAAAAAATACCAGAAAAACCAGTCGGCAGAGAATGACAAGAAGATCCAATCATCTCAATCTGTATTCAACACCATACTGTGTGTAGGCTGAAACAACAAAACAAATCAAAGATTCCAAAAATTAATACACTACCATTTAAAAGACTGGTAACACTGGCAGAATGGGTAACCCTTAACTATTAACTACAACTTTTCCCATAATAAATTCTTAATTTGCTGCTTATTAATAGTTAGTAAGGTAGTTGTTAAGTTTAAATATTGGGCTAGGATTAGGAATGTAAAATAAGGAATCAATTTGAGCCCTAATAAATGGCTAATATTCTAGTAATATGCATGCTAACAAGCAACTAGTTGGTGGTCCATTAAATTGTTACCAAATTAGTAGTTTTCACAAAAATATTAAGCAGTCCAACCGTTTTGAACATTGATAATAAGGAATGTTTCTTAAGCAGCAAATCATAAAAACTGTTCTTTCAGTGAAAAGCTCTTAAAAAGAAGATGATTAAATTTAGAAATTTTAATTTTCTGTAGTATGTAGACAAATGAAAAAATAAATAAATAGATAAATAAATTTACATAAACTAACATCCTAAAAATAAATTAATTCATTTCTGTAACAACGGCTATATTTGTATGGCAAGTTGAGTGAGCCATTTTAAAACAATAAACAAATTAGCTAAAAAATGTGTTAAACGTTAACTTAAAATAAAACACTGCCTTCTACAAACACTCCAAAAAAAACCTGAGAAATTTCGTTTTGATTTGTGGATAAAACTGTCTGCCAGGACAAATGTTTAATAAGAATCCCTCTTAATCTTCATTATGCACCTTGAAAATGGTCTCATTGTTTTTCACTGGTCCTCTTCTGCAATGAGTATTACTGCGGATGCATGTGGCGAAGAGAACAGTGTTCAGTTACTGTAGAAGACAGTCCAGTCCTTGACCCGGCAATTTACTAATGAATAGAGAGGAGCGCTCACCCCCAGCCCCCTCCCTGCACATCACCCACCCAACTCACTCCAGTGCTGTTACTGCACAGGACGGAAAGAAAACAACGCATCCAAATACATCTGTATCTAGCATCGTTCTGATAAAAACACTAAAATCTCACCACACCCAGTTTCATACTCACACTTCGCTCTATCAGTGTACATCTAGATTTAACATCCAGCATCACCGCAAACATCGGCCAGAAGGAAGTGATGAGTCATCGCACTGGCCATATTGAACTCACAGATCACGGTCTAGCAAAAAAACTACTATTTCAGTCTTTCTACTTCAAAATGTCATGTTTATTTCATTATACTTGCCAGTTGTTTGTCGTTTTTTGTGAAGTTAAAGTAAAAATGGTTTATTCAATGTACCAGCCTTTTCGGTAAGCTGAGGTCTGCTTTCACATCTCTTACAAAACATCTCACCGTGACCACTGCATGAAGAAACACAGCATCCCCAACAAACTGCAGCAATTATCTATTAACCAGTGTAATCAAAACAAGAAATTAGACTAGGATTCTGACAGCTTACACAGACTGGAAAATATACCATATTACGCATTACTGTTTTGGATAGAAACAACAAATACTAACCGAAACAAAGGTTATAGTGGTACATTTTTATAAGATGGAAAAGCTAGCAGAATATCTCTAGATTCAGTAGATACTGTCAGTTACACGGATACGGATGTGTCATGTACTTTCCTAGGTTACCGATAGCGCTGCAGAATGCTGATATTACTGATAGGGCTGTTTTATTTGTATTGATCCTAGTGCACACAGAATTACCAGTGACCTGATCTGACCCAATGGTACAGCGATGGTAAGTGTATCTGTGAGAGCCGGTGGCCAGTTGAATGCACACACACTCATTCTGCATTGCACAGCTGGTAATGTGGCTGTGCATGACACTAGCAGTGATGCAACCGATTTATAACTGTGTTTCCCTCACTCACAAAACAGCAGCGGTATCATTCATCACATCGGAAGGATGCAAGGAGGAGCAGGGGGTTTCACAGTCAAGATATTGATCTTGTTACACTCCAAAATAACCCATTTATATCATTCAAAGATTAGACCTGTTACATTTGATTAACACTAAAGACCACATTTTATAAAAGACCAGTGTTTAACTAAATCTTTTTAACTACAGTTTTTTATTGAAAAGAGATACAATCCATCTGCTCGTCACGTTTACAACACTTATAGCTTATATATGATCCAAAAGCTCTTCATGACGAACAAACAGAATATATCTCTTTGAGTTCTCTCCCAATTGTACAAAAACTATTTACAAAAGAAAGGTGATATATAGACAATATTTTAATATTTAATTAGATTCTATAACACAAAAACATTTGGTTCAGTAGGAGTTACATACTCAATCCACTTGGACCAAAAGCCAAAAAAACATATATTTTTGGTTATTCATACAGAAAGTAATTTCCCTCATTATAAACATACTCTTTACAACATCAATCCAGTCCTGTATTAGTTGACGAATTAGGTTTGTATCAGCATCTAGTAATAGCTGTTTACTTAAAAGCAAGAATTATTCTATACATGTTTTTGTTTTCCCTTCCCAGGAAATCACTGACACTGTGCCCATGTAACGTACCCTTAAAACTGAAGTCAAGAGTAATGTTTAAAATACTTTCTAATATCTACATCTTCCCAAAAACATCTACTATCAGGACATCCCCAAAATATATGAAAATGGTTAGCTTCCTGTGAGCCACAATGTCTCCAAACAAGTTGAGTAGCCCTGAAAGTTGTTTTTCTGTTTTGAAGTAATTAAAAACCTAATAGTATTTCTCCAGCGAAATATGGGAAACGGGAAGTTGCCCTTTGTTGTTTACATATATTCTCCCAGTCCTCAGTTGAGATGATAATCCCATCTTTCTTTAATGTACAAAGATGAATCTCCTTGTAAATCCATCAAAGCTATATAAACTTTTGTAATAGTCTTTAACATTGGTTCAGCCTTGTAAGCAGAGGAGAATATTTTAACTAGGCATTACTAAATCTTATTATCAAAAGCATGGATGCATCTTCATTATTTAAATCTCAAGCTTATATAATGCTTCTTCCAAAAGACTTTAACTTTATTCAATTAAATTCCTGACTACGTAAGTAGATATACGTTTATATTTATACGTTAAATATACATTTACCAGTACTTGTTGTCTTTTAATTACTAGCTAGTAATGCACTCTTGACCCAGTGTGACTAGTTATTATTTACAAAACACAAATTTTGATTCCTTTGCTGTTAGTAACCATCACAATGAAACAGTTAATTGGTACTACTGGGATAGAGGCTAATAGCAAGGGAATAAGTAAGGCAGAAGTAACTAATTGATTAGTGACAACTGCTGGTGACTAATTGAATCAGTCAGTAATGAAAACAGTAGCAGTCTGCCACATCCAAATTATAGCAACTAGCGAAACCAAAACTGCACACTAATAATCAAAATCAATTGCAAATTGAGTCAAATACAATAAATACTAGAAAATTAAGCAATGTGTGACAATTAATGACCATTGTTGTCTCCAGATTTTAATTAACTAAGTTAAAGGAAGTGAGCTGAAATCAGTTTATTAGTTTTTAAGCGTTTTGTTTTGAAGAACATAGCATGCACATGACACTTCCGTGTTCGTGAAAGGTGTTAACGAAGCCATCCATTCATTTAAATCACAGGTAAAGACCAGTAGAACCGGTCTCTGTATACTGCCCTACAAAGCAAAAAGGCAGTAACTGCATTTTTGGTCAAAAATGAGTTATTATAATTTTCATGACAT
>JAUCMT010000068.1:15537874-15557107 GCA_032357475.1 Enteromius thamalakanensis
AGTATTCCTATCTTTGTGGGGACAATTGGTCCCCACGGGGATATAAAAACCTGTCCACACATACACACACACACACATATATATATATATCACTGAGGATGTGTCTAAGCTGCACCATCCAAACATAGATGGCGTTTTTTCAAAAACACCTACCTCAACCATATTTAGACAAGATAAAACCAACATCTAACCTCTCTGGTTGGTCAACTCACTAGCAGTTGAGCTACAGCTGCACAAATATGCTTCATCTAAAAGCTTTTAGTGGAGACCAATCGCCCCCTACTGGCAAACTTACTGTGAACTACCAAATAGGAAGATGAGCTAATGCGGTCAATAATTAAAAAGGTAGTGTATTTTCGAGTCACTTCCTCTGCATTTTTAAGACAATTTAATTTCCTATGAATTCAGAAACCCGTGCCGATTAGGAACCAGATGCTTGCGGCAGTCACGCATTTGCTAATTTGTGCAAAGATGGAAACTATTTGAAGTAGAACGAGCATGAAACCAACCGCTTGGAACAAATTATTACACACACGCCCTTAATTAGAACAAGCCAAGTAATAAATTCAATACTTCACACATTAAGAACGCAACTCACTTACAGCAAGAACAGAACGACAGGGTTGTCAGAGCCAAGCACATTCTTTATTAAGTGTACAAAAACAAATGAAAAACAAGGTAAGTGCAAAAATTTAGTGCCTTGATGTCAGAGACCTAAGAAGCATGGCTTCGGCCAGCTAGAAACCTACAGAAGAGGAAGGCACCGGATAGATGCTTGTCACAGTATTTAGAGTGCACTTTTTTTTTTCCCAAAAATGGTAAGAATGAGAGAGACAGAGAGAGTAAGTTTACTAGCACATGTGAATATACTGGTTTATGAAAGAGCTGATCGTACAGATATAATGAAGAGTAATACAGGCATGTCTCATCCGAATGTGACGGGCTGTAAATTCAAAAGGGGTCTCCGATGGTTTGACCAACACTGTGTAAACGGTAAGTTTAGGAGAGAACACTTTCGTACACACATACACACTTTAGCCTAAAAACATCACAGAGAGTATGTAATCTTATTAGATAAAAAGAAAAACCTTGTGAATTTAATGTGATTGCGAGAGAGGGATTAATCATGTTGGTTTTTTTTGTTCCCCCCCTCCTCTTTTTGGCAAAAGGCATGCACACACACACAACAGATCACTATCGGTGAGATTGTAACGATAGTGCGGCATGAATTCTTGAAAATTTTCAGCTCCACAAAGGCTGAAGAAAGAGAGGGACACTGAAGAATCACATACTAAACTAACAAATTTATACTCCATGCCGGAACTTCCTGTGACGAAGGATCAAGGTGCTCTATTTCACAAACTTGAAGATCTAAACGTAAATTTGGAATGCAAATCTAGAGATACTGAAGGTCAACCCATGTATCTAGACTAATCAACAAGAACTCGGCGGGAAGAGAGTATAAATCAGTTAATCAAACTGGTAAAGTTGTGCTAAATCTAAGTGTTCTACATGAGTGTGACGCAAGGAAGACCAATCGTGGATGTACCTGTGTAAAGGGAACAGGGATGGTGTGGCGGCCAAACAGCCAAGTGAACTAGCACCTAACGCAGAGTGATCCATGACCTTAAGGCAGATACTAAGGCCTCTGAGCTTGTGTTGCCAGGCAAAAGGAAAAAAGGCACCAGCTAAGAGAAAGCCGGGAGCCAGCAGGCCGCTTTGGAACGCCTGGTCTCACACTGCCTGCCAAATCATCCCATGCCATCCCTGTGCACACACTAAAGCTGCGAAACATACACGCAATCCACCTACACACATGCAGAAACACAACCTCATCCTCAGCCAACAGAGGGCCGGAGCCCTTAGGAAAAATGTCTTCTCCTTCCCCCCTCTCTTCTCCTCACTTTGCGCTCACAGAATGGTACACTTTTTCTTTTTCTTCTCTCCATCTTTTTTGCCCTGGTCGCTGGTGGGCTTTTCTTCAGAGAAGCTATTAAAGGTGGTGTCTGCAGTGATCGGTTCCCTCAGGGAGAGAAACCAGCGGCCCTCGCTCAGATAGGTCAAAGTACCCAACTCCATCTCGACCTGGGTTCCCTCCTTGCCCTCTTTCTGCAGAGCCAGGATCTCCAGCAAATCCAAACCGGTCTGAACCGCCTCCACGCCTGCAGAACAGCCTAGAGTGACGTGGGCTCGGCTGCCCACTGGAAGGGCCTCTACACTGGGCAGGAGGGCTGAAGGGACCCCTTCTTTGTCCGCTCCCTCGGGCCACAGCTTCAGCTGGGCTTCCGTCAAAGCCACACGCGCCCCAAACGTACGAGGGGTCACTATGAGAGCAGTGACGGAAAGCTCATAAGATTTGGAAAAGGATTCCTTGACTGCCTGCAAGACAAAATATAGTCAAATAAGTACTGTGTTCATACTTTGGTAGCACAGCTCAATTTGTCAACATTAATGCATTAGGGCAGTGGTTCCCATCCTTTTATAACTCACGGCCCACACAGCCAAACACATATGTTTCCTCGGCCCACTGCAAAAGAATTTAAACGATCTCGCTTTTTGTGTCACGTTAACTAAGTACTCGGGAAGCAAGGCTGATAATTGTCTTTATTGAATAAACTGGTAATGTATTGAATAAACAAAAAATATACATTACTGCAATACCGTCGCGGACCACTAGGGGGCCCAGGCCCACAGGTTTAAAACCACTGCATTAGGGTTTCTTAAACTATCAAACAATTTCTCAGCATTTATTAATCTACATTTACATACTTACACTTGTATACTGAAACGTTTGCATGCTGTTTTTCATTGATTTGTTATCATTTGTCTTTATTTACCCCTGAGGGCGAGTTGACTTCCACTGTATTTTTTTCCCTACTATGGAAGTCAATGGTGACCCAAAACAGCCTGGTTACAAACATTTTTCAAAGCTTCCTTTGTGTTCGGCAGAACAAAAAAAAATAAAAATTTGTAACTACTCTAAGGCTGACAGAATTTTCATTTTAGGTGAACTATTCCTTTTATTTTCAGTGATCTTGTTATTGGCTGCAGTAATATAATAATCAAGCAGGGATCTTATTTCAAAAACACATCAGAGCACTTACATTTGCACTACATGACACAAACTAACCTCTAGCTCTGCATACTCTTTGGATCCCTCTGCTTTCCCATAATCACAGAACATTGTAGTGCAGTGGAGTTGCAATGGGTTCTGGAAATACTGCTCAAGATCCACTTCTTTCTCTGCCTCACCAGTAACTAGAGATAAAAAAAAAGATTAGCACTACACAAACACACCAACTCTGAGAATAACCACAAGCATTTACACAGTCCACTCACATTCACTAATGTGTTCTTTGAAGGCCTCCAAAGTGTCCAGTGTCTTGAGAAAGTCCATGGTTGCACATTTAATCCGTTCCTCTTCCTCCGGAAGCAGGAACCAGCCAAAGAACAAAGGCAGCTCTGGCTCTTTCTGCTTGGTCTCTGCCTCTTTCGTGGTCTCAGTTTGAACTCCATCGGCTTCTGGTTGCACCTTATCCTCTCCTCCTTCTGTCTTTGTCTCCTCGTCTTTATCAGATTTTCCGGGCTTGGCTTCATTCACAGCAGTAGGTTTGGACTCCGCCTCTTTGACAGGCTCCTCCCCTTTCTTTGGCTCCACCTCCTTCACAGCTTCTTCCTCCTGCTTCTCAGGCTCACTTTTCACTTGAACCTGTGGCTCCTCAGACTTCTTCTGTTGTTCTGGCTCAGGGGTTTCCTCAGGAGATTTTTCCGGCGCCACCTCAGGTTCAGAGTCTGTTACTTTCTCCATGTCTGCCAATCCCCCAGCAGAATGCTCCGTCTCCGGGGTCTTCTCGGGTTCTGAAGGTGCCACCTCTTCGGACTTAGGCTCTGATTTCTCCTCTTGTTGCATCGCCACTTCCTGTGTCTCAGCGACAGCCTCTGGAACTTCCTGATTCTGTTCAGCTTCCATTGCTACACAGCAGGCTGTTTCTGATAAACAATATAGATTTTGGCAGGAGTTAGCGCAAATGCAGCGAGATGCAAATGTGAACAAGGGGTTAAATGACAGGCAGCTCCACGAGCGCTGGGTAAAGATTAACAGAAACTATCCACCTGGAAGTGGCAGTCAAAACGACCACTTCTTCAGACCCTTCACAGCACGTAGGCTCTTGGAAACTTCAATTTTACTACCCACAACCATAAATTTTAGTCCTTCAAGCTCTGTACAGCGTCCAACTCTTGTCCTTCTGAGCAAATCTGAAAACCACTGCGCATTCGAATTCATATAAAAATAAAACACCACTTAGCATTTCTAGTGAAATCTGAGCAGGCATCAGACTGCAAACAGAAGAGTTTCTGTTTTTTTCTGGCCTACACATTACTACTTCGCTTTTTATCCTATATTTCTTTGTTTACCATCTTTCTCTATATTACAGAGGCTTAACGTTAACCGTAGAAGCTCTGTATGCTGAAAGTCTATTTTAATGACACTGCACCATCACATCGCTGCCTTGTAATGTCTTGTTTCAGAATAATAAGCAGAAGTACAGCTGCTGCTAAGATATTAAGCTGTTTTAGAGACATCAGATGTCATACGTCTTGCTTTTGTTGTGAAACCAGTTGTCATCATCACCTTCTGGCCTT
Organism: Enteromius thamalakanensis; assembly: GCA_032357475.1. Taxonomy (NCBI): domain Eukaryota; kingdom Metazoa; phylum Chordata; class Actinopteri; order Cypriniformes; family Cyprinidae; genus Enteromius; species Enteromius thamalakanensis. Next base: position 15,542,519 of record JAUCMT010000068.1, read on the forward strand.
AAAAACATCTGTTCCTCATTTCATAGAGCTATGCAAATCTTTAACGCTTAATCAAATGACAAACTTTGATCTCAGACAAGCGACAATTCACAGCTGATTACGGGTTCAAAAGGCACCTCGTTCTGCCACTACATGTTAACTTCTCTCTCTATGCACTGGCTGGATTTTACACGAATAAGCTTTCATTTCACCCTGGACCCAGCCCAGGTTCTGATGAAACAGTGCGAGAAGCATGATGCAGCGAACCGTGAGACACTAACACCTGCACAAAATTTAGGCCACTTTTGTGGCGGTGTTTAATATCAAGTGTGCCGCCTGCTTAGGCGGCATTTCTCGGAAGCAAACACGTTGGCGGTCGGTTTAGCGTGTCTGATGACCAACTGCTGTCTAGGTAGGCAGCTCATTGGATTTTGATACGAAGCCTTTGTGTGACCAAATTAGATTCGGACACGCCACCTAATCTATGGAAGACAAAGAAAACCCCAAACGCCCCGTGGATTCACTCAGACGGTAGCGACACATTAAGCAGAGGTCACACGCATATAACGGTAACGTTACATGCTTTACGTTAACAACGTTGCGCAAACGAATTTAGACAACTTGGTGGAAAATAATGCGTATATTTGAAAAGAAACTCGGGCTACAATTAATTCAATAAATGTCTAAATCTACAGAGGCTCGTAAATGAATATGACCAAATGCGCGAGCTCGGATAATTAGCGGTAACAATGCAAAAGCCATGGATTGGGGAGTGGCAGTGCCCAGCCACGCTGCTTGCAGACAAAACAAATCAGCGTGGCAATGCCTAGCGCAGATGGAAAAGAAAGCACGTGCCAGAAGCACCATTTCTTTTGTTGCATCATAAATCTTTGTTTTTGATTCAAGTTAGATATGCATAATCAAACTGGGCGCAAATACGTTCCACAAGATTATAAAGTAACGGTAAGCGATCAGCGTAAATGCAACTCACGTGATTACAACGTTGGCAGATGTGTGAAAAGCTGTCACCGTTTTCCGAGGCTGAAGGTTCAAAGCGCCGTACAGCCAAATCGCACGTTTCTCCAGAGCGCTACGCAGAAACCCCCGCCTGGCAGAGCGCTAGCAATAATCAGGAAACAAAACGGAAACCACTGGCACTTGAGCACGCTCCTGTGCGCGCGAGCGCGGACGCGGAAGGGAGAGGCAGATATAACTGAACAGAGGCAAATTTTAGCGCGCTCCCGCTGCTGTGCACGTCAGCGACCGGATTTTTTTTGGTACATCATATGGCTCATCTTTGTGTCGATTACCACGTGGTTTAATTGCACAACACAATTCAATTTCTTAACGTCTAATGACAATGACTAACACTGTAACACGCGCGCGCCCGCACACACATGTATATATATATATATTTAATTTTTTTTTTTTCAATGAATATAATTTCATTTCCATACCTCATATACAGTCCCTGATTGAGAACACATTTGCAGTAGGTCACTAAAGTAATATTTATCTTCACCTGTAGGTTTGATAGTATCTACTGCATAGAATGCAACAGTCTTTGGATAAGGCTAAACAAATTTCTCAAGCTTTTCATGCCTCACACAAGTATGGACATGATTTCCAGAAGACTCTGTAAGGTTCTTGTAATCATGATTGTCAAATTATTTTATTGAATGCATGCCTATCAAAATTATCAAAGTATTGGATTCCATTGTTTGCATTTTAAAAAGAAGTTTGTAAAAAAAAATAAAAAAGGATCTGCAAGCACCACGTGTTCTTTGAATGCATGTTTTCATGCCAATTACACAGGAACATACCTGGTAAAATGATAACAGCTGGAGTGTGCATGCTGGGTCTTGTTAAAATCCATGAAAGACGTGCAAAATGTCTAAGGTTTCTGAGTGGTTATGCTTTATGACATTCCACGGACAGGTTCTGCAGTTAAGAATCGCTGCTTCAGCTTATCACAGTGAAGTTCAGAACAAACGCAGGTTGGCTGTGACCACTTTCTCACAAGTTTTTGTGGTTTGTTCTCATGAATAGCAGATATAACCCACACAAAAAAACATTCTCACATGCAAACTGCCAGTAATAACACGTAGTTGAAGCATAATGACAGGGCCTATACTGTTGTTCAGTTTTGTCGAGCAATATAATATAGTAAATATAAACTCAATAGGTTGAGTGTAAAATTCTCATTTGAATGATTTTCAATTTAAACTTTCATGGTTGGATTATGAATTAATAGAGTATTTCTCTATGTCAACAGAAGGTCACAGCATGTGTGGGTCTATTGGAAAACATTAACATTATCTGAGCAACATCACTTGGACACTGCATCACTAATATAACGCATGGTTTGTTATACCTCTGAAACTCTGAGTTTATTCATGTAAAAGTATGCAAAACATCGTTTTACCCATTTGGAAACAAGCACAGAAAAGGCAGTCATAAAGTAATCCTTCACCAATAACACTGACTGCAATCCAGCACATTGTTCCTCAGGCAAACTTTATTCCACTAGTAGGGATGCATTAGTTCTGACATGTAGGCAGATGGAAGTTGATTGCAGCCATTTTGTTTAGAGGGGTTTCTCAGTTTACTCTGTGTCTCGCTTCACGAAGAGCCTGCAGGGTGAGAAACTGATTAAAGTAAATCAAATAATATCAGGGCAACATGAAGAAATATAATATCAGAAGAATGGGATGGTCAAGAATCAGATGGCATACAAGAAAACTGGTTGATGAATGCATGTAGATTTTATAATGATCTGCTCATATTATGCTGAAACAACTATTACAAATATTGATGGACACCAAGTTTTAACTAACTAATTGCTCCGATAATGGATTTTCAGAGTTTGTAACAAAATAACAGTTCTGTCATGACAACTGCTTTGGTAATGTACATGACAATATTAAAGGAACCACTATTTTAAAAAAATGCTCATTTTCCAACTCCCCTAGACTTAAACCCTTGTGTTTTACCATTTTTAATCAATTCAGCCAATCTCTGGGTCTGGATATATACATTTTTCATATTAATTGGATATATACATTTTTCATTCTACGTCATCATACATACAGTAAAATGATATTTACTAAGTAACAGGTTGATTGCTTGGATCGGCCCAAATTGTAAACTATATTTTCGCTCAGCTTTACTCTGCTCAACGTGATAAGGAACAACAATAATAAGGTATTATAAAATTTTGCACCATACATCTCTGCAAAGCCACTTTGAAACAATGGGTTTAGTGAAAAGTGCCCTCATGCAAAATTTCTGGTTGCATGTATTCCTATTCAAATGACTGGGTAAATATTTGCAGAACAATAGAACATGTGAGTATACCTTTGGTTAAACAAACAATAATTGTGATCATCTGTGATATAATCAATCATATTGCACATCCTGCATGATTCAGAATCTCACTCATTTTAGTGTAGTTTGAACGGGACTATAGAAAAGGCCACAGGCGAGATGGATGTGAGAGGGATGAGGGATAGAGTGAGAGAGCAGGATAGGAATGTCTGTGTTGACCTTTTGGATGGCTTCGCTGGCAGAGTCATCCTGCAGCAGTTTTGCCCGGTCCAGTGCCCTTTCAAAGTGTACCACACAGGCCTTGTAGTTACCCAGCTTCACTGTGTCAGAGAGAAAGAGGATGCAGAATGATCTAATTGTCCTGCGTGGCATGGATCAAATATACATAACGACCACTTTAACTCCTATTGATTCGAAGCAATGTGGGAAATTTGATTATTTATGGTCAGAGAGTCTATTAAACCGCTGACTTCCTGGGCAATGTAGTTTGGACTCACGTTCTGCCTGTGCCATGAGTACACTGGCATTGAGCTGCCATTTTTCATCGCTGATGTCATCTGCAGCAATGAGCGAGCGGGAGCCATAGTCGCGTGCTTCACTGTAGTGTTTCAGCTCTAGGTAACAGCGGCCGATCTCATGAAACAACCAGGCTCTCTCTAACCCGCCACATACTAGAGGCAACTTCTCCTCCCAGCTACACAAACACACACAACAAAATTAAATGACTATTACAATAGATGTGTACATAAACACAAAAGTCAACATTAATTAAAGGCAAATGCACTTACACTTCTATAGCTTGTTGAAACTTGCCAATCCGTGCATACACACGGCCAATATTGTCCAGAGCCCTGGATTTACTGTCCATCAGGTCGCTATGAAACGTAGCACAAACCAAACACACCAAATGAATTGTAGTTCATTAACTAACCAAAAAAAAAAAACCCAGAAAGATCTCATAGTTGCCTACCCTTTCTTGGCCAGCTCCAGATCCTTCTCATGATGATGCAGAGCCTTGTTCATATTCCCAAGATCCATCAGTGCATTGCCTACAGACAACATAAGAGAAAATTTTAACATAGGGTATCAAATTTCTCATTCTTGTGCTATTGATATTATAAGTATATGATTACCAATGCAGCTGTGGAGGTTCCCAAGCACTTCTCTCTTATTGGGCAGCACTTCCCCAGACCATTCCTTCACCAACTTCATGAGCTCACGGGCCTTTTTCAGACCGCTTTCTGTGTTGCCTGAGCTCAAAGCTGTCAAGTGAAGAGAGAACACTTAAAAATCCAATAACACATTTTGTGTATGCGAGTAGTGCTTGCCCATCCACAAGTCCTATAATGCCAGAGCATTGATAAGAGATTATTCTGATTCTTATATGAGGTTTCCCTTTCAATGCCAGTCTATTGAGTTATCTTGCTTGTTTTGGTGACCGCCAAGCAAAAATCATAATTCAAACATCTCACCGTCACAATCCAACCAAGCAGCTCTTCTATTTATCAGTGTGGTGACTGTTAACTAAAAGACTGGAGACTGGAGCTCTAGTGGCGATAGTGTAACATGGGTATGTGACTTCTTTCTTCTTTCTTTCTTTCTAGGATCCTAAACTGTGAACTTTGAGCCGTCTCAAACTCTGCAGAGGTTCACCTGTGTCAATCTCCTCCAGACTGTCGAGGACATATCGAGTGGGGTCTGAGGGAGGCTTGTGACGAACCCAGTTCCACTGCTGCTGCATGAGTTTTCTGTCTCGCTGACGAGCATAGATGGGCTTCTGCTGCTGCCAGAATGCCGTCCGTGTGTCCAGATATGAGATACAGCCTATGATCAGATCTTGCACACGCTCTCCAGTTCGTATCTTACCCTTTATAAGATCTGTATAGGAGCAGATTGTGAAACTTCAGAGAATATACAACTTTCACAGATCTGACATTTAAAAAGGACTACAAAAAAAAAAAAACACAGCCCTGAAACACACACCCTCGTCTTGTAGAAGTTTCTCTAAGTATTCTCTGTCACTGTATAGCTCTCCCAGAAGTTCCTTGGCTGTTTTTTCATTTTTGTCCATCTTCTGGCCATGCTTTTTGGATTCTCTCTTATGAGAATGATTCAAATGCTTTGGGAGAACCTTTGAGCAAGAAAACAAATATGTGTTAACAGTGGCAGGGTTAATGATGCGAGCAAGAGATATAGAACAGGATATAGCCAGCTCACCCCGTTAGACTTGTGGAAGAAAGACAAGTCTCCTTTATTTTCCAGCTTCACAGAGGAAGGACCTTTTGGGTTGGGGCGAGAGATGTAAGTAACTGAGGTCTGTTTGCTGTAAACCAAAATATGCGCTCCACATTTGTCATCATGTATGTTGTGTCTGAGGACTTACTTCCCACTGAGTTGTCAATTGCCTCTTGAGCTTTCTGGATTCCCAGCCTGAACTCCTGCAGCTCTGGACGCAGCTTATTGCCTCGGTGATAGTAGACCAATGCAAACTCAAAATCGCCCATAGTGTAGAGAGCTTCTGCTTTCTGATACAGACCCTGCAGGAGACAGGATGATAATCGAAGGAGAATCATAGCTTATCTGTTAGAAAAAACTTTTTATACAAAGCTGGACAACTAGAGGAACATACAATGGCATCAAACAGATTTCTGACTTTTCATTGTTCTTTAAAATTCTTACATGACAGTACAGTGGGACGTTAAATCAGCGCTCTTTCATGATATGCACTCATTTGGACATTTCTTGGTTTAAAAACACAGTATAAAGGTTAAAAAGTCCAGTAATAACAGGAATAATGTGAAACGTAATTACAGTTTAAAGAAGCCGTTTCTTATTGTAATATATTGTAAAATGTATTTTATTCCTTTGAAGTCAAAGGTCAATTTTTAGCATCATTGTTTTAATCTTTAGTGTCACATGACCCTTCAGAAATCATTCTAATATGCTGATTTACTTTTTTTTGTCAAAAAGCATTTTGTTTTTATTAATAATGTTGAACATAGCTGTTCTGCTTCATTTGTGTGTGTGTGTGTGTGTGTAAACCATGAGATTTCTTAGATGAAGTAAAATTCAAAACAACATTTATTTTTTATATCTTTTTTGGAAAAATGTGAAAAGTGAATTTACATTTTGACCAAATTTAGAAACTAAAACAACTGTTGACAATTCAGTCTTTTTACTGGGATTGGACATTATTATATTTAGAGGGTTTATATATAGCAGATCCAAAAATGATAAACCACTCTTAAATATTCATTAATTTCCTTGTATTACATAAAAAAAAAATCTATGTCAAACGATAAAATGTCAATCTGAAAAGGTTATCTGAAAAGGTTACTTTCCCTAGAACTAACCTGATTTCTCTAGGCTAGTTTACTAATTTTAGCTGTCTTTAGTGTATAGTCTCTCACGCTTCACTAGTTTGACCTGTTCTGTTTGTCTTTTAGTCTTAATTAAACACAACATTTTGTTTTTCGCAATTGTTACTTGGTTTATCAATTTGGAATGCAATAATATTTCTATATTTTTAAGTGTGTTACATGTGTCCACATAGTTTCTGGGGCAACTACCTAGTAGTGCCCTACTTCTGCCAGAAACATCTGATAAGGTTTCAGATTATGTAAGTACGCCCCCTTCAGGACAAGTGAACATACAGACTCAAAGATGTACCCTGCTGGACTTTCTGGACAAAACGAGGACGAAACAGAAATGAACAGCACATATGAACACACCTTGAAGAAGTCTTTGTTGTCTTTGAGGGAGGTCTCGGCGTCCTTCAGCGCGCTCTGTGCATCCCCTAGTTTCAAATAACACCTGGATCTGGCGACCAAGCAGGTTTTATCATCCGGCTGTAAACTTAAAGCCTGGTGGGCAACAAAGACGACTCGTATAAAGTTTTAAATTGAGCACTCAGTTTGAACTGTATTTCCCATAATACCGTTATAGTTACTGGCCTACCGTGGAAAAACTCTCAATAGCTTTCACATACTCTCTCTTCTGGAACAGCTGGTCACCTTCAGCTACATAGGTGCTAAATGTACTCTTCGGCCCTTGTCCTTCCTCGTTATCGGACATTTTATGCGTATTTATACAACACTACATCAAAACCATTCCGTACACATCAATAAATGTACTTGTCCGGGGGAAGTCTTCTCCGGTATCCTAGCGACGCGCCTAACAAAACCCTGAGTGACCAATCAACTGTGAGAGACCTTTGATTGACGTTCCAATATGTACTATTTAAATACACACACATTTTGAAAAATATATTCTAAATTATATATAATTATATTTTATGCAGCAAACATTTATTTAACCAATATAGCAGGACTGTGAAAATGCCTGTACTGATGCAAAATAAACCACATATGTATTAGAAGAGACAGAAAAGTATTTGGTGAAGGGGAAAACAGAAAGAGGCTTACTTTATTTACATGGCTTTTTAAAAACGGTCCATAGTCAAGACTGTTCCAGCGGAGTGAGCAAAGTCAGCATGGACATTGTCTTCTGAATACACTTAAGATCTTTCTAGATGAGCAATATAAACGTATTCCAGACAAATGTTTCTTAACTGGGTACACGGTCAGGTCAAAGACAGCAAGAGAATGCCGGAGCACAACATATCTTCAGCGATCCAATGTCAAGGAACATTTAAGGTTAAACGGTAAACATGGCTCACTGATCATGCCTGCAATTTACATGGATCCATATCACACACACTGTGGGGTCAAACGGTATCAAACCCACAAATAACCAGATCAATATGCTCCTCTGACATTCACTTCCTCCAGAGGTTCTTTAATTCAGAAGTTAACAAGAGTGCTGGCCAAACATGGTCTCCCCCTGGGTTTAACCTTTAAGGGTGTAGATCCTAGTGTATCGAAAGATCATCCATCCATCCATCCAAAGCTCACATCCAGCAAATTTACAATAAATATACATATCAAAAAAGTGAGTGTATTTCAGTTAAAAAAAATTAAACAGTCATAAACTATCAACACAAAGAAACACTTTACATTCCAGTAAAATGTACAATGCAGCAAGGGGTTGAATGGCAACATTGACAAATGAATCTTCGAGAGGGACGTGGTCAACAGGTGCGTGAGCTCGCTCTCTCTGAACCTCTGTATGCAGTAGTCAAACAATCCACTCGCTTGACAAAACCCAGAACCAGCAGTATTCTTAGGGTGAGATTTGGCATGAGGTGCTGCATTCACATAATAGTTTGCTGAGGTCTCTAAAAATGGTTTGCAAGGCTGCATAAATATATCTGTGTGAATTCCATCTTGGTTTAAACATTTACAATCTATACGGCACTAGAAGTGATGATTTCCTCTACTAACCAGTGGGTTTTTTTCCTGACGTGCTTTGGATTTGGACATTATGGATCATCACTTATATGCTTGGGAGAGGGGCTGTCTATGGGTGAATGGGAAATGAGATCGAAGCATCTAGATTGGGAAAACAGCAGATTTGCCTGTAGCACCATCTTATGTTCCCCCAAACATCAAACCTTGTAGTTGGAGCTTTTGAAAACTGAATAAAGTATAAATGACAATGAATTCAGGGTACATTCGATAGAGTGTCTTTAAAACAAAATAGAGGAAAAACAATAAAACTAAAGCTGGAATACATGGGCCTGATCAGAGAGAACTGTGCAATGCATCATGTTTTTCTGGTACAGAATGGTCATGCCCCTGCCGTTGCTGTCTTTGTGCGTAAGCAGTAAAACAAGTCAATGGCACAGACGCAGGTCCAACTGTGGAGCCCGAAAGCCCTTACACCAGAGAGCAGGGATGGAGGGGATTAGTCCGGTTCAGGGCAGTTCAGAGGTTGTGAAACTACTGCATACATGCTGAAAGTTGCCAAGTTAACCAAACTGGAAGAAGAAATTTCCAGGTCCAGATGCTGCAGGAAAACAAAAAGACACTTTAATGATGCTGAAAAGAAGAGAGTTGACTATAATATGAGAATTTTAACATTTTAGAACAGCTGTAGAGTCCATTTTTACAGTGGTCTTAATTTTATAATATTAAATAAACATCTGATTAAAAGTTTGTGATCAGTAAGATTATTTTGAAAGAAATCAATGCTTTTATTCAGCAAGATGTAGAACTTGCTCAAAAGTGGCAGTGAAGACATTAAAACTTTAAACGCTGATATTTTGACCTTTGTTTAAAGAATCGTGGGTGGAAAAAGTATGGTTTCCATAAAAATATTAAACGGCACAAGTTTACACAAGTATGAAATGTTTCTTAAGTCTCAAATCATTACATTAGAATAATTTCTAAAGGATCATGGGACACTGAAAACTGAAAAATCAATGAACGGCATTTTAAAACATAAAAAAAAACAAAAAAACTGTTGTTTTAAACTGTTTTAATATTTCTCAATGTTTTACTGCATTTTTGATCAAGTTAACAATTCTTTGCTGAGCATTGAGAGATGTCATTTAAAACCCTTGGAAAATCAAACCAATCCCAAACTTGACAATAGTACTGAAATACAATGGTTTACTCTACAGTCTGAACATGCAATTAATGAAATGTATAAAAAGTAAATAAAGGTTTGCCTTACATGAATTACCTTCAAAACTAAACCCACCGGGGCCGCCAAAGAATGCTTTGAAGATATTGTTGGCATCAAAGTCTGAAAAACAGCAATAAAAAAAAAGAAACAAATATTTTTAGCCTTTGACGGAAGCTTCAGAAAAACAAAAAACTTTCATTAATGAAACCTATATAAAGGTTGGGACACACCAAGCCAATGCCAACCAACTAGCACCTCGAGTGCAACACACCAAAGAGACTAGCCCGATGAGAACTGATGGCCGATTGGCAGCTTGGTGTGTCCCGGTCTTAACAGAATGAATCAGTGTTGACAGAAAGAGAAATGAAAAGGAGCTTGAAAGTGTGAAGGGGACAGACCCATGTTCATGTCGTCATCCTCCAGGTCGTGGCCGCTGTCATAGCGGGACTTCTTCTTGGGGTCAGAGAGCACAGTGAAGGCCTCGCCCACCTCTTTAAACTTCTTCTCTTCCTCTTTCTGCACTTCAGCACTTGCTCCACTATGTCGGTCTGTGAAAAATACAAGAGAAACGGTTTTACCTGTAGTATGCGTGGAGTAACATCTTAGAAATAACGAGTCGCATTTCAGTCACTTTTTCATATTCATCCCATTGACTGAAAACAAAAACAGTCAAATATATCACCTCATGCCAACTGTTTTACTGAGGCTTAGCTACATCAAAATACAGTGTGTGAGCACAGAGAGACAAAAAAATGCAATAATAAAGAATGTTCATTTTGCATGTACTGCCCTGTTGTGTAAAAATGTAGCCTAAACAGAAGCGTGTCTGTAAAGTAACAATGTCTACTTCATCCCTTTTCTTATAAAATGGTTTAAAGGTAGTATCTCAACAGTAAATCAATCTATTTCGTGGTCTACAACCTGAAAGAATAAAAGTGTCTGGTAAATTAATAAAATGTAAATTGAGCAGCAGCAATCACAACAACAGGAACCTCAAGGGTTGATGCAGGTAGGCTAAATGTGTGCGAATGTATAGGGCCCTATTCCTGGATTTGCCTGGGGCCTTCAATTCACTAAATCCACCCCTGTATCTCAAAATGCACATAAAAAAATTTGGTGGATAACCAAAAACCAGTGAGAGAAAAATATTTAGGACTTTCTGAAGAATTTGCAGATGTAGACTGTATAAGGAGAAAACACTGATTGTCAATGAAATGCGTACCTGGGTGGTGCATCAGGGCTCGTTTACGATAGGCCTTCTTGATTTCATCTTCAGTTGCATTTTTATCCACCCCGAGGACCTTGTAATAATCTTTCCTCTTGCTTTTCTTCAGCTCTAACTGAGCGTTCTTCAACAGGTTCTTGTGTTCTGAAACCCAAAACAGAAAACGATTAAGATTTGGCACATCTTGAAGGGAAATGAAAGATTTTAATGCACGTTCGAGATGAACACACACCTTTAGTCTTCTCTGTTTGATAAACCTTCTCGTAATCTCTGACGGCCTCTTCATACTGCTCTGTGTCCATGTAACTAGAGTGTAAAGTAACCGGTTAAACAACAAAACGTTTTAAATGGTTAAAGTGTGTAGAAACACAAATGTACCATTGAGCTCTTCTCAAATAAGCTTTAATATAGGTCTCATCCAGTTTAATAGCCTTTGTGCAGTCCTCAATGGCCTGCTCCAGTTTATTTAACTGAAGAGAGAAAAAAAGTCATGTGTTAAAGCCAAACAATGACCAAAATGAGACCGACACGTGAGACCCAGCTTCAGAGCGGGAAAAGGTCTACTGTTTGGCCTTGTGGGGGACTCCAATACTGATAATGCCTACAGAAGCACAACAAAACAAGGAGTTTATCAAATGCAGACCTTGGATCCGACGGTGGCTCGGTTACAGTACAGCTTGGCATTGGTTTTGATGTTGTTTGGGTCGATGGTCAGGGCCTCCGAGTAGAGTTCATATGCCTCCTCATAGCTGCCCTCTTTAAATGCTTTGTTTCCTTCCTCTTTCTTGGCCTTCAGGGCTTTAGCATTCTATAACAGAGAGACAATTAGATACTTCACAGAACCTGTGCTAAAACTTAAGTTCAATTTGCTAAAAAAACAAGTTTATTTCTTCTCTGCAGCAGATTTGGAGAAATTTATATCACTGTACCAATACGTCTTACAATATAGTTACTCTTACTAGGTTTTTAGGATATTAAAGTTTTCAAAACCATATAATTTATTGTTATTTTTGTCACCAGTGTCAATAATTTCACAGAAAATACTAATAACTAATAACAACAAATACAAAAAGAAAGTTCACTGAAGAGAAGTAACCAATGGAGAAAAACTACAATAACAAATGCTACATGCAATTATTAAATGAAAACCAAAACAGTTCAAACTAAAATTGGTAGCAAGTCCAAAAATGAATGAAAAAAAGATTTAGTCTAGAGCAGTGAGAGATTTTTTTCTCTACGTTTGATTATCATGAATGACAGAAGAGAGGAAAATGGCTGCTCCCCTTTTAAGACTGAATGTCCGAATCCAATCTAACTTTACACAAGCATTTTCTTTCTCAGCTGTACACTTTCATTTAAGACCTATATGACGGTTTCAGAGAATGCTTGCAAAGACGGTCATTTTAATGTGTGTGCATTTAACCGTTCAAGACCAGTAAAGTCACTACATCTCACACGAGCAGCGTCTTCATGTGTGCACGCCTCAGACCACGGTTAGACACCGCATACATCTAGCACTGCTGTTCGCATCATAGTGCTTTACATTTTTTTTTACAAATTATACATTTTCGTAACCATGACCACAGCGAAGACTGATTGTCTACTAGTATATTGCCAACCTCTACTTCAAACTGTTGTTTAGGGCTAACATATACGAGTCCTCTACGCTTCCTTCAGTAATAATCATCTCATCTGAATCAGGAGAGAAATATGCACAGACCAAACACTGTTCTAAAATATGTTGACAGATTCTGATCTGAGTGAACAACAGGGAACGGACTTTTTCTTAATGGAGAAAACAATATTATGGATTATAAACTTATATTTTGTCCAGAAGCACCCGTTTTAAGTTTAAATGCCTTGATGGGTTTGTTTCCTATGAACACAGCTTATCGCTTCACTGACAGAACTTATTACTTGTGGTATCCATCAATTAAATCAGCTGTTTGGCCTCTCATTCTGACGGCACCCATTCACTGCAGAGGATCTATTGGTGAGCAAGTTACGTAAAGCTACATTTCTCCAAATATGGTAGGGCAGAAATCTCTGTATGAGTTCAGCAAATGTGTAATTTTAGCTGAACTACAACCTTTTACAATTAAAATTTAAATACAACCTATTTATCACTTAAAAGGCATTCAAATACACTTACTCTGCAGGCCAGACGGGCCTTCTCATGGTCTGGTGCCATGCGCAGTGCTTGAATAAAAAACTGCACCGCCTTATCAATGCAGTCTTCGTAATACAGACATAATCCCCGCACATACAAGGCATCGCCATTGGTGGAATCCATCCGCAATATGTCACTGAAGACGGAAAAAGCAAGAGTGAGAAAAATAATAATAACAAAAAATAAAATAAATATTAAAAAAAAAACACATACTAGTGGTCAACTAATTCCCCCCCCTATATATTGGTTAACTATAACACAAACATTTTCAGTGACACTACAGTGCAGTTACCTGGCGACAGACTGCGCCTCTGGATAGCGTCCAAGCAGAGCCAGACACTCTGCTTTCAAAACCTTGAACCTGTGACACGCAGAAGCGGACTCTAACGCCCGATCCATACAGAACACCACCTACAGAGAGAGACACACTTCTATTCATCTGTACATCAGTCTCTCAGGAGCTAGAAGAGTAATACGACCACTCTCACCATCCTGAAGTCTCGCTTCTCAAAGCTGATCTCAGCCAAGCGCTCAAACTCTAAGATGGACTCTGCGTTCTTCAGCTGCAAGAGACACAGGAGGTCAGAGGCCGTATGAATACCACGTGGCAAAAGTTCAGAGGCGATTATGGGCGCCTGCGATGAGATGCAACAGTGTTTTATTCATATTTATTGCCAATGTACCTCCTGCTGTGCCTGACTGTTGTCTGTTTCCAGCTCGAGAACCTTCTGGAAGCAGCGGCTGGCAGCCATAGCATTGCCCAGCAGCAGGTGGCACTTGCCCTCACGCATGTGGCCCTGTGGAACAGAACGATAAAGATTAGGGACATTTTAAAACAGAAAGCTGACTACATTTATGCCAACAACTACATTTATCCAAAACAAGATGCACTGCATTCAAGGTATGCAGCATTTTACCACTTCATGAACTCTAAGCTTTTATCATGCCAGCTGAAACCCTTTGGAAAATATTTTGACTTGAGTACCATATTTGACAGGTCAAGCTTTAATACTTCATACAGTATGACAGAGAGAATATGCAGCTCATATTGGAAGAGGACAAAAAGCACAAACAATAGTTTTACAGCAAAAACATGACCTGAACCACAACCTAAAGAGGGACTTGAAATGCTTATTACTCGCTATATTTAAAAAAAATATATATAATAATGATATAATAAAAATAAAAAAATAAAAATAAAAATAAAAAGTGTAGTGTAAATCAATCAATAAAGATACAGGGCTCTAGACTAACTTTTTGCAACGGTTGCACTGGTGCGCCTTACTTTTTTTCTTAGGTGCACCAGCACAAAAGTTAGGTGCACCCAAATTTTTAACCGCATCACATTTAACACCGCAGT
>JAUCMT010000068.1:15573506-15589276 GCA_032357475.1 Enteromius thamalakanensis
GTCCGAGTTGCGGGCGGGTTAGTTGACAACGTCGGTCGGGTTCGGGTTGTTTACACATTGACCCGCGCATCACTGGTGCTGGCAGAGTAAACATTGGTTAGAAGAGAGATGCCAGGCAAATCTCTAAAGAGTGCCATCAACAGACGCTCGATTTTATGTCTTTTGAAAGGTTTGAACTTGGAGTGCCAATATAAGTTAAGCACACTGTAAGAAGTTACTGCATTAATGAAGTTTTATATTGTTAAACATACAGGATAGAATCCATGTGTTGCTGTGATTTATTTATCTCATGCTTATCTCAAAGCAATTGACTGACAAAAATACTGCTTTTACACTGATATATATATATACCTCTACATTGCAAAAAGTTGTAATATCCTATGTGAAATCAGCAAGGATGATTTGACTTGTTTTATTATGACATATTTAATGACATTCGTGCCATGACGACTGCTTTTTTGTGATGTCAGCTTGACAGAAGTTTGTCTTAATTCAGTTAAGCGGACTGCATGGATGTTTTACTTATTTTCAGGTGTTCATATTTTGTGTCAGACACATTCCTATGAAAATGCTTAATGATTTAGTTCATAAGAACACTGAAGTAAGTGAAATTGGTTTGTTTGATTGATTTGAGTGAGAGTGCACTGCTGTGCCACTGTACTTTTTACCCTGAGGACTGCATTTCATGAGTAGTCTGTCATATTGTGTAGTGTTAGCTTTCAGCTGTGAACATATACAATACATTTCTGTTCTTTATAAATGGAAAGAAAAAATATGACTCGTGAAGATTAGACTCTTATTTTTAGCAGAGATCGCTTTCAAATACATTTTGACATGTTTGTTTAAAAGCATTTTTGTCTGAAACGACGACTGTATGAGCAGCTTTTTAATATCTTAATAAAGCTGCTTGGCTGCAATTGTTTACCGCTCCTTTTTTCTAATCTAAAACTAAATTAACGCTTAATTTACACAATGGTTAAACAATATGTTAACGTTCTATAAAGACAATATACATTTTAAGCACATGATCCACACACAGTTAAAATCCTGTCTGCTTAACAACACACCAGCCATCTTCCATCTGAACGAGTCTCTCTTCAGGGAGAGTAAACAGGAGAATTGGTTTTATTTGCCCTTTATCTATCTTTTTTATGGAGTAGATATTTCATTTAGTTCCTGGCTAGATCGGCAGTGACCTTACAATAGAGGGCTCTCCACTTCTGCCAGGGAGAGTGTCTTTATCCGTGTCTGTGTGTCATGAACAGTGTCTGAAGTTAATGCTTGCTTTCATGAGGCTTGCATCAGTAGTGTTTACAGATCACAGACCAAATGCTTCACACATTATGCAAGTTTACTACAATACATAATGCATAGTCTCTGTTAACAACACGTTCCGAGAACGGTTTACTATCGTTTATTTTAAACATAGTTTTTCTTGGTTATGCGATCATGAGGGGGACATTCGATTTGATCTTTTTGCAAACTTAAAAACAAACAAACATAAAAAAACTGAACGGACACAGTATTAATGTTTCTGGACAAATGTTTGTTGAACGTCAAAAGAAAAACGTTCTTTGGGGCATCTGGCGCAATGCTTGGGTCCTATAAGAACACGATCGCTCCATTGAAAACATTTTGGCGGGCTTTTAATAGAAGGCTAACATTTTTATTTTATTTGTACATTAGGACACACAGGAATCTGAATTAATGACAATTTGTAATTAATAACAATGTAGATATACTACTACTACTACTATTACTAAAATATTCTAAACCTAAAGGGCCGGTTTCCCGAATAGGAATTAGATTAAGCCAGGACTAGACCTCTGCTAATTTAGGACTTTTAAGAATTTTTAGAGACTTGTCTTGGATGGATTACATGTGAGCATTTTAAGACCAAACAATGGCAATAATGTATTTTAAGATATCTCAGTTCAGGCTTTTTCCAGTTAAGGCAGCTCTTAATATTTATTTTAATCTAGGACGGGTCTTAAACCCTGTTCGGGAAACTGCCCCAAAATGTTTAATAAATCTGTCAGTTCCCTTTCGTATTCTTGACGTTCTCTTCTTAAACACAAGATGGCGTACGCTTATTGCCTTATTGACTGGGAAAGAGTGCCTGTGTGTATTCCCGGGGATACCAGTTGGTGGACTTTTTTGTCTAGTTTTGCTAGGTTTTCATTGAACTGGGAAGTTTCGACAAATTTGTCATTATAAAGCAAGACGCTTGACAAGCTGTCATCCTCAAGTCAATAACCACGAGTTCCCATAAGCCCCCAAAAGAACAGCCAGAGCACTGGGGTGGAAGTCTAATCGATTTATTTCTCTCTCTCTCTCTGCTTTATTTCGTTTTCACGCATTCATACACACCCTGTACAGAGAAAGAGCAAATGAGTCAGAAAAACAAGACGCAAAATCCTATGAAAATACGTTTTCCTTTGTGTCAGCTGTCACTTCAGATCAATGTTAGAACTCAGCACAAAGAACAAATAACATATAATGTCTGTCATTATTTAAATTACGCAATACTGGCCATGTCCCTTTTAAGCAATATCGAAATCTTCTCATCTTTGTTCATGCTTAAGAAACATCTACTTGGATTGGACATAATTCACATATTTTTCAGTTTACACGCACACATGCACATTTTCACATGAGGCTCCATGATTTCCAACACATTCATGGGATTTTTTTGTGCTTTTTGATCATATGAGAGCTTCACTCTAGTAGGTTGTATGTGCAGTCTACTATTGTAAAAAAAAATATAGAAATAAAAAAATCTTAAATTTGGCATTTTGGCAATAATGAGAATATATTTTGGCACAAGGCAGGCAAACTAGTGCAGGAAGGGAGTTTGAGTCAAATAGTCAAATTAGCCCTGAACCAACATGGAAGAAATGGGAAATGCCATCCACGGTCTTGTCACTGCTGGCAACGGATGTTTCCATGACTGTCCTGACAAACAGATTCCATCGGTGTAAAATAAAGGGGGAGAAATGCCATATTACACTTTCCAATGTCCTCCAGATTGGCAATAGGAATACTGTGCACATTACACCATCAAGAGCACTTACAACATTAAGAGAACGAGGGAAGAAACATGTACGCTAAAGATAGGGAGAGAGAGAGAAAGAAACAGTAATCTTCCGTTTTCTTAAAAAGGTTCCAGTTTCCTGTCATTATTGCTTAAAGATTGAATTTCACTGAACTGAAAAAGCAACTTAAAATCCCAACAAACAACCTCAAAGATATTTTGGAACTGTTACTTTTGGACAACATGTGAAATCATCCACCTACCAGAGACGTTCACAGTATCATAACCAGCCATATCTGCTGAATGGACCTCATGAGGATGACACAACTAGGAATGGTGCGTCTTCTTGTGCCTCAAGAAAGCATGAAGGTATCCAGCGATGGAGCAGTGTTATTTTTCATTCGCTTATGGAGATCAGTCTGATGTTCGGGAGTTATCAAAACACACACGCACACACAAATAAGAGATTTGATTCATGGAGTCCAAGCAAAGTCCTTGTTCTAAAGTGTCCTCAGAAAAAAAAGCTGAATTTGTCCATGTTGTGCCTCTTGAAGTGTCAATATGGCTGTTGTTAGTTAGCTCTGTTCAAGGCCCCAGGCTTCATTCCCTCAAGGGCAAACCGTCCTCTGAAAAGCAAGAGCCCTGAGTGGGCTTGAGACTCACCCGTGACTCCAGGCTCTGAGGCCTTGTCTGGGTGCCTGAGTCTCGGCCCATTTTTAGCAATATTTATATATCCGCCGCCTTCTCTCGCTAGCGCTTTGATTAACAATTTGACGTAAAAACTACATAATCTTATCTACTTCGCATTAGATTATCTCCTTATTTCAGTACGCATAACTCTGCAGAAATGGTGACAAAAACTTCAAGTAGAGCTCGTTCTTATTATCTTATTATCACATTAATTACAATAACCAGATAAAGAATCTACATTAAACATCTCATAAAATTCTACATATTTACTCTAATCGTATATATTATAAATGTTAATGATTTACTTTTAAAAGCTGTATTCATAAAATATTTACAAAAACGTGAAAAAAAAAAAAAAATCAGACAGATGAAAAATGGTACAACAAAGACAGCAACATCTAATTCTACAGGTCTGAAGTCAGATGATCAGTCTTATCATTCCATCCAAATCCATCAGATGATACTGATCTGGGCGCAAAGTGATGCGACTTTGTTCGGGCTGACAGTAACGCTTGTATACGTAGCGAGTTTAATATATTTTACATTTAATATGTTGCTATTTAAACGTAATCTAAAAATACTCCTTTTCAACAGTACTGATGTATATACAGTAACTGCCATTATGCTCATTAGGTTTTGGCAATGGCTCCTCTGTGCAAATAAATCAATGATGCTTCCAGAATCGAAAATGTTATTCTGAATAAAATTGAGAGTAATGAACTCATGACAGGTTTAGGGTAACACACACACACACACACACACACACACACAAGCAAAGAACATGGTGAGGGTTTAGATCTTAATCAAGATTTTTGACAGGCATACTGACCTTTGTGAGGCCGTAATGAGGGAATACTGAGAACTAAATATGCAGACATAAAAGGCCACGTCAAACTGTGACTGAACCGTAATCATCTCATCTGAGGTTGTGTGTGTGTGCATCTGCAATCTCAAATCATCTAATCAATGCATCAACACTGAGAAAATTATGACACTGATTGGGAGTGTGTGTGTGTGTGTGTGTTTGCTGCCTTGCTACCAAACTGTCACCTTCATATATTAGACTGGCGCTCTGTGTTATTCTGTGATTACCCACAACAGAAAGCCTTAGCATCTGTAAACTCGCAGACCAATGAGGTTTGCTTTTGTAACAAAAGCCGGTCAGATGAGGTTACTCAAAATGTTTGCAAATACACAGACCGACAGCAACATGAGAACAGACCAATAACAAATGAAAATACTTTAAAAGAAAAGCATCAAGTAAAGGGATGTTTGCATTTCATCACTAAACGAACAGCTAGCGCAGTTATAGGTCTCTAAAATCGGCTTTCCTCTAATAAATTATAGAATAAAAACCTGATTAATATTGGTATAATGATAAATATCTCATAAAGCAAAGCTAAATATCCTTCTTATAGCGCTTTAACTCCTTTATCAGCCTTGTCTTGTCATTTAAGTGTTCATCTGCATAGTGGGCTGGTGTTCGCAATGAGGCCCCTCCCATATTCCCAAATATGGTCTTGCTCTCTCTCTCTATCTCTCTTGCACACTCTCTCTCCCTTTGCTGCATAGTTCAAGAGTGACCCTCTCAGAGTCACAGTTTTTGAGGAGGATAGGGAACACTATGGGAGTGTGTGTTTTGTGTTTATATGCTTAAGTGTATACAGCATGGAGAGAGCGGGAGCACGGACGAAGTTTGCACAGAGACCGTCAGTACTGAAACGGATCGTAAGACTAAATCACATGAATGTGCGCCCTTGCTGTAAGAGCGTGTTTGTTTTGATTCGAGGTGATCAATAAGGGGAAAATATGATGGGAGTGTGTGTTGCTCTCAGAGGTCCGGGCGCTGGCCTGAAGAGGGCAGGGCCGAGGATAGGCGTCTGAATGAAAGTAGTGCCCGGCGGGTGTCGCAGCGCGAGAGGATTGGCTGAGACTGTGCAGAGGGTGGGCGGAGTTAAGGTGGCGGGGAGGAAGCTGGCGGTCAGATTTTTAGTCAATTGCTTCTGTAAAACCAGTTTAGTCTAAGACAGAGAGAGAGAGAGAGAGAGAGAGAGAGAGAGAGACAGAATGAATCATTATGATATACAAAGCTGTATCTGCAGTGCAATGAAAAAGACACTACACTGAAAATGTAGTGGTGAAAAAATTTACCTCAGAAATGGCATTATCTTGAATGGCATAAACTTTAGAAGGTATAGTGTAGTATGAGTTTTTTTGACTGTAAGGCCAAATGTTATACAGCGGTATTTAAAGATCCTTCTACATATGCTAAAACATTTCTAGTATTTCTAATTTCTTTTGTAATTATGACCATTTCTACTAAAAGAAAAACGTACGGAGCAACGGAAGCTCTTAAAGTAATAGCAGCCAAATAATCTAATAACCCAGCTGTTGTGATGTCTTTTCATGAAAGGACATAAGATAAAACAGGAATCAAAAACATTTGTGGCTTTAAGGGCTCATCTATTTTTAATTCAGAATTTAGTGTTTAATAACTTTCTTTCTTTATATTTCCTACTAGGTGAAAGGCACAGGTATATTAGCTAAACATGACATTTATTGTGATGGGTTTATGTGAAGATTTTTTTTTAAGTTAACTTAAATTAGAAGTTGTTCTTAATTAATATCTAATAAATAAATAGCACTCAATTATACTGTAATGCCGAATGGCTAGAATCATTGGTTAAGTATTAGGGAAAAATAATAGAATTGGTATTAGTCACCTTCATAAAAAAAGGTCCCAATAAACAAATATGAACTATGTAATGGCTACATGTTGATTGTACGTTAATCTGAATATTGAATGTGAAATTATTGCATATTGCAGTTATTATGTATTTAAAAACTTCAAATCAATGATCAACTGTGATTTATTTCAGACGAAATAAATAATAAATTGTAAAATGGCCGCACTAATTTTTATATTAAATCGAATTAACAATGATTTATTTTGTGAACCTATTTTTAAAAAACTAAAATAAAACAAAACAAAACATATTCTTTAATAAAAACAAGAGTTATTAAGGAGAAAAGCTGAATTCTTGTGTTTAAGTTTTAGCATGTTAATTTGGATTACATTGATTTAATTATATTTGAATTATTTTTAAATATTTTTTACATTGGTCTGGGAATGCCATTGAGAATGCCAATGAATAAATTCCACCCCAAGGTCATGCCACAACACTTACCTGTGAGGACAGAGAGGACAGATTGCATTGGTTGATAACTTTCTTCATAGCAGACAATGCACCACTCGCATAACCGTTCCATCTGACACCCTGCTGAAACAGATCACAAGAGCTGCTATTATCGTGTGTGTGTGTAGCAGACATAAAAATTATTTTGATTACGCAAAATTACTCCTTGTATCATGATGAGCCTGTTTGCTGCATACTCCCCTCAATAACTTCCTTTCCCCTTTCAGTTTCCTTTCTGTCATGCTGAGAAGAGGTATGCTTTATTGTTTTTGTCCTGTCAATCATCATCAGTCCTATTGTTTAAAATTAACTCTGGGGTTTAATCTGCATTTGATTCGTTTAAGTACCCTGTGCTGATTAGCTGAATATGACTTTTACATTTACATGTGCTTCTATCCAAACCTTGCACTGAGAACTGAAATTATAGCACCATGCTATCCTACTGTTTGAGCCACAGGTACACATGACTGCTAGCATGTAAATCAGTTAGTGTAACCGTACTCACCGATGCTGCTGAGGTAGGCTGGCTCTTG
This sequence comes from Enteromius thamalakanensis, assembly GCA_032357475.1. Lineage (NCBI taxonomy): Eukaryota > Metazoa > Chordata > Actinopteri > Cypriniformes > Cyprinidae > Enteromius > Enteromius thamalakanensis. The sequence goes on from JAUCMT010000068.1 coordinate 15,580,961, forward strand.
GCGTGAGGGTTGAACTTGGGCTTCGGGGGCTTCCCAGCCAGTCTATCCTTATGCCTTCGGCTGTTCATGTGCTAAACAATATACAGAAATAAAGGTGTATATTTAATGCATTTTCAAGCCTTAAATATTATATCCTTGGTGATTTTATAACAAGATACTTGGTCAAGAAAAAAGTAAGGGCAGTTTTTCCTTTCCCCTAAAAAATCTTTAACTTTTTAATACTTTCACCTCTTTCCCTGCCCTCTCTTTCTTTTTTGTCATCATCTTGTTTACTTTACACTTCAGAGACAGCTTAAGGGAAGCATGAAATACCATTAAATGTCATGTTCCTCAGGCCTGAGTAGACACCAGGCCAACACACACACACGTCATCGTTCATGACACAAACTGAAAAAGGTGTAAAGTTTGTAGAAGCATTTTAGGTAAATTGCTGCTATTAAAGGCAACAATTGTCATAAGAATGGTTATGAATGATGAGAAATTCACTGTGCTCGTGATCCATGAACAAAGCGTGTGTGCGTAGAAATTGAGTGGTAGAAGATTTTCTCTAGAGTATCTCTAATATCAGTATAACAACAAGTAACAAGTAACCAGCTTCAGCCAGTCAATATGCCATGGAAACACACATTAGATCTGTTAAAATAACTTGTCTTGGACTGACTAGCATGTTACTGTAACATTGAAAATGCAGCTCTGAAATCCAAATGCAAATGTTTACTTAGTTTGAATATCTTGCAGAGCAAGAGTTTATACATTTTTACATTTCATTTGTTTAAATTATATTTATTTCTCAGCACAAATGTACTGGGAAACAAACTTGGTTGTAGAGATGTGTTCTATCTGAGAAACAGTGAGACACATTGCCAATACCAACAGAATAAGCTATGGGTTTCCAGCAGCTGTTTTGTCAATGGGTTGTCATTTCTGACTGAATAAAATTACAAGCCTAGTTAGGCTTGTTTAGGTAGTAAAGAACACAGGATATGTGAACAAGGTGAGTGTTACTTAAAGCATTTTAATGATATTTCACGTGGCAAAAAATGCTTAAAAAGGATTATGTAAAAAAAAAAAAAAAAGTTTTCAGAAAAGGAACAGGTCGAAATTAAGTGACTTTTTGCTTAGAATAAGCAAAATAATCTTATTTCAAACAGAAAATACGATTATTTTGCTTACCCCATTGGCAGATTGTTTTTGCTTGTTTCAAGTAAAAAAAAAGTAAAAATTTTAGCTATCGTTTTTTCTGAAAATGAGACAATATTTTTTTCTTGTCTAGAAAATCCTTCTTGATTTGAGAATGTTTTGAATTTTTATGTTACCTGACTAAGTTGAGTCTCAGAGTTAACATGGATCTCGCAGACTTCACAGTAGAAGCTCTTACTGGCCACGCCCACACTTCCCTTGCTGGCCAATCGCTTGCTTTTACATGAGGGGCGGGACGACATTGCCTTCCCTCGTCGTCGTGGCAAAACACTCTGTCCTTCCATCATTAGTTTATGCTTGGTGCCTGTGACGAAAATGTGTAAAACAACTACTTAATTTGGGTAAATGTTAAAAACATAATCGCTAAATAACTGTGCAATAATAATATTACTATTAATTAATAATTGACATATTCAGAAATATTAAATCTTCAAACAAAATCCTTCTAATGTTGATTTGCTGCTCACAAATTTTTTATCATTATTACCAGTGTCAAAAACAGTTATTAATTCATTAACTGACACTCCTGAATCATTTATTTAAATAATATATTGAATGCAAGCCTCTGAATGGTAGTGTGAATAAATAAAGTAAAGACAGAAATATAGGCACCACTATTGTGAGCATCCATCTGAGTGGTGGAGTTGACTGTGACTTTGCAGATGGGGCAATGCAGATGTTGTTTGGTCTTTTTGGGGTCTTTCTCTGGTGGTGTGTCCGCTGCAGGGTTGTCCTGCTGAGCGGCTGGCTCGCTGGGGGCGCCGGTGGGCTCCAGCAGACCGTCCGGGTTCTGGAAGTGAGGAGAGGAGACAGACAGGTCCGCAGATGACACCTCCGATATAGGTGTCAGGACCACCGAACTAGAGTTAGCATCATCCACCCTCACGACAGGATCTGAGTCACAGACAGCAGCTGAAGAGAGAGAGAATGTGAATGAGACATCAATTACACAAAGCTACAGGAGTGTTTCTGGATGTTTGAGTTTAAGTGTTTATTTTAAAGGATAGATACACTCATTTTGATGAAACAAAGGACGTAATTAAATTATTATAAAAGTGAATAAACATTCATTCATTAAAGAAACAATTGCTCTTATTTGTAAATGAATCATTCTTTCCAATTTTCAAATCAGGTTTCATTGAGATGCGGGAATGCAGACCTCTATTTTTGACCATCTAAACAAACCTAAATCCAATCTGTTCAACTAGAGATGAACAGGAATACTAACCAATAGCTCTTTCCAGATATTTTAGACCACCATGAATTGAAATATTTGACAAAAATGCACACACAAGCTAAGAATAACAACAGACCATCTGGGAGACATCTGTAAAGTGTTGTGTATCTGTGTGTTATTTACTTATTAGCTGAAAATCAATCTACAAATCAGTCTGTGAAAGCAGAAAGCCAGCAGCAGAGCACCACTAGACAGCATAAAAATATTTTGCTCAAACATTTGAATGTCTGCTAGCTAATTTAGCCGTGGGCTAGCATCCAAATTGGCAGGAATGCACAGAGCACAGGAACACAAACACAAATACAGACACTGTTTTCTGTCATATTGTCCTTGTATTTGATCTATTCTGCTAAAAAAGAAGATAAGGGCCAGTCATAGCAGTGAGAAATCAAACCAGGTGCTCTGAAATGTTTCGGACCATCTAAACAAATCAAAACTGTTAAATAGAAATAACAATTTTCTATCTGTATTGAATGGACCACTGATGTTTGCAACAGAAATAGACTTAAAAACACAAAATTGTGAACATTCATTATGTTTGTCTGGCAATGTCCAGGAAATGCATTAACTGAAAAAATGTAGAGACTGAATACAATGTAAAGTGCTTTGGATAAAAGCATCTGACAAATGCATAAATGTAAATAGTCAATTACACTGAGGACAACATGGACAGGCTATGACATGCTTTCATCCTCGAAAACACGAACAAGCCAAAAGAAAATATGACCCAGACTACATTTAACACAGGCTGAAATTAGGATAAACAACACAGTGTGTTTAGTGTTTTGAATTATTAGCTGCCGATAGCACAGACTTCTAATATTCGAAAGATATTTAAGAACCAAACACTAAAACTAAATATAAAAAAGGCTGCTGAGTTTCGTGTAAGTTGTGTGAGAATTTATTCACAAAAACTGATAACTCAGTTTTTTTAAATGTTCAAAAATCATATTTTTAATTATGTTATCATGTTTTATTGTGTTAGTTTACTGTATTTTTTAGTTATTCATCAGTTCATCTGTTTTGCATATATTTCTAGGTTTGATTTTATGGGTATTTTTATTTAGTTCATATAATAAATAATTTTTAAATTTGATGTTTAACTGGTAAATCCAGGGTACCTTAAGCAAATCCAGTCAAGAACAACATAACAAAATGACAATAACAAATCAATATCAGTCACTTATAAAGTCTATGTAAGAGCCTTGTCATAAAATCAACTCCCTTCAACGTGACATGTCCAGTAATACGTGTTTGTAAATTTAGGACCTATTAGAGAGTGCTGAAATGATTGTACAATCACTTCAGGAGTCCTACTAACTTGGTTTTTCTGAGTAGCACAGGACTTAAATATGTGAAAGTGACCCAGTTTTTGATATGTGGACAGAATCAGATAGACTGATCCTCCTGTGCCTCATTGACATTTAAATTATACCAATACTCCTAAAACACAGAGTAAGAGTTTAAGTTTAAAAATGATTTATTTCATTAATAAATCAAACCTAGAAATATATGGATATAAATAACAGATAAAATACAGTTAACTAACACAATAAAACAATAACATAATCAAAAATATGATTTTTTTAACATTTTTAAAAACAGAGTAATCAGTTTTTGCAAATAGATGCTCAGAGACCATATCTGCATCTGATAAATAAATTGTTTAATCTCGTCATTATACATTACCATCAATCTATTCTGCTACTTGATCATGTTCAGTGCTTTGCTACAATCTGTATTGTTAAACGTGCTATATAAATAAAAGTGATTGATTGATTGATTGATTAAGGAAAATAGACCAGTAAATGGGAAAAGAAGGTTGTGTGTGACCACATGTGTGTGAGTGTGTGGGAGGTTTGCCTTCACACCTGAAAAATGTGCGAAAGTTAATGAAATGGAGAGAATTGCCTTGGGTAACACTTGGTGCCCATCTCCCTGTGGAGTGTGTGTGTGTGTGTGTGTGTGTGTGTGTCTTGCGGCTGGCTTGTAAAATGGATCTTCAAAAGACTAATATGATCTGAGTCACTCTTATGAAATCTTTCCGTTTTGAACAGCTTACTCTTCGCAAAAACATGCAATGTGAAACATGCGGGGACGGAAGTGGAAGAATGACGGATAGGCGAAGAGAACAGGATAGAGCATGATGGCTATATTTAACTCTCTCTTTGTAAAATTAAAATCAGCAAATGTAAAATCCTGCACTTGTTCATACTACATCAGCAAGCTTGTGATGAAAACGATCCGTGACATCTGAAAGCAAGAGCATTCAAAGTGTTTCAATAGCTGTTATAAAATGGACCCCTTCTTTTAGAAATTTCCAGAACCCCCCTCCCATCCTCCCTTTCCATTTCTGGCATCTTATGGCGGTTAATAACAGCTGACATGCTTGTAGAGTTGTGATTGGCCCCTGCAGCTGTGAGCTTAATGACAGAACAGTGCTAATTTCATCAGGCAATCAGCTCAATTTGTGTGTCTGTGTGTGTGTGCATTAGCATAAGAGCATTTCAAAATCCACTGAAGCATTAGCTTGTGTGTGTGTGAACGTGTGTGAGACGACACTGGGTTTAAAGAGTGCGTTATTTGTTGAATGAGAGTGTTAACCCATCAGTGGCCAAAATCCTGCATTGTAACTGATTGATGAATCAAATGCATGTATGTTAAAGTATGGATTGACCACTAGCCAAGGCAGGCTGACTAGTTTATCTACAATATAAACACAGCATGCACACACAAACGCAATACAATATTTTTATAAATGTAGAAATATAAATGTGTATGTATTTGTGTGTGTGTGTGTGTGTGTATATGAAGAGCTCTTTTTCAAGACGTAATCCATTTTAATAGTTTCAGGAAAATTACATTTTTTTAGAGACCCATACATTTTGTTAAGATTAATTTATCCTTTTAAAATTGTCTGTTGGCTCAGTCTGAACATGTTAAACAATGATTGTTAAATAAACCAATACATTGCAGATATAAAAAAAAATAAAAATCCAAAACGTTACAAATCCATTCATTTTTTGCATCATTATAGCATTCTTAAATCATCACAACTTGTCTAAAATAAATCTATAGATACTAAAACAATTTACACTAATAAATTGTTTTATAATTTTTTAACTTTCAACCTGCGCTATTATGATAAATGTGTGATTGTAGGCTATGAATCTCTTCAGTACACGGAGGCACCAGCGGAGGCTCTTTGCTGTCATTTTCTCTGATAAAAAGTAAGAATAATAGATCATTGGGAACTTTACAGGGCCTACTTTTATTTGTGTCTACTCACAATATTAATAAAAACGTTATGATATAACTAAGATAAAGAAAACAATCATGAAGCGTTTTTAAGTAATTTTTGTTGTTTTTTGTGATTTTCTTTGTCCAGTCTGTGTTTTCTACCCCCAGGTGTAGGTCTCACTTGCTTATCCAGGCTAATAAAAGTGTTTTTAGAGTTTAAAGCACTCATTTTGAAGACTGAGCACAAACAAACCCTTCAAAGCGTCGCTATGTTGGATTGCATCGGAACGAATTCTAATTGGTATATATATATATATATATAACAAATGTATATATAAATAAATATACACATTATTATTATTATTTTTTTTTTTTTACATTTTGTGTGAGTTGCTTAAATCCACTCAGAACTCATTATGAAACATTATCGCTAATATTTAAGTTTTTCCTGCTGTTACTTTATTAAACTAAGCAAAGGCCTCAACACAAAACATGTTTTTCAAGTTGATCATTTTGGAAATAATATTTAAAATAAAAAAGGTTCTTCTAAATCCTTAAGGGCTCCACCAGGGGGCAGAAGACATACAGTAAATCATATAATAAAGAAAAGTCCTGTTAATAATGTATAAGCCTTAGAAAGCCACATAACAAATGTAATACACATGACATCATAGGGTTAACTAGCATGCTAACAGTGTCCCTCCAGATTTGATGCCGTGTCAGGTTGAGTATACCAAAGAAAAAATAGCTAAAAGAAAAGAAAAAAAGTGATTCAAATATATACTCTAAAAACTGGTGAACCCAAAAATCGAGGTTTCCGGAAGCCACCAGCAAGTTAATTTTTTTGCAAAAAGCTGGTTTTAAGAAAGTGTTGGCATGTGCATAGAGCTAATCCAAACACAAAAGCTTTGAGACAAAATTGCAAGAGCTAATCTTCTCATTCTCCATCTCTGTAGCTCTTTTAGACTCTCTCTCGCTCTCTGTTCTCTCTTATCTAATCTCTCCTTTTCTTCGCTTCTGATTGTACACTCCCTCTCACCGTTGTGTCACCATGAATGGGGCCGAATATTAAAATGTGATTTGATGAGCTTGGTGTTCTTGTGCCCTCTTTTTGCCCTATCTTTCCACTTTCATTTGTTCTCTCTCTCTCCCTCTCTGTCTCTCTCTCTTTCACTCGTTTTACTCGAGGTCTTTTAGCAGAAGTTTCTGACTCCCTTCCTCTCCATTTTTTCCCACTTTATCATGTCCCTTGGACCCATATTCGGGTTGCTTTTCAAATCATACTCTATAGACTTTGGGCAGAGGAAAAGAAAGAAAGAGTTTAAAAGGGATGAAAAGGTAGAGATTATTGGAGAGGGGTGGCTCAAAGCCCTGTGTCGGCTTGTTGTTCTGCTCTCGGTGTCACAGTACTTTCCCGTAACAAGAGGAAAGCCAAGTCCTTCAGTCAGAAATGAACTCCCCTTAATATACAGGACAGATCATGAATAGCAAGACTGAAAGATAGTCACAGCAGTGAAGCTGGCAAGCTAAATGTACGATTCTTCTAAAATGCATATTAAAATAAAGGTTTTTACTTTACTCACAAGTTTTCAAAGAGTAATTGTATATATATATACATACATATATATATATTTATATATTCACAGTCATAATACAATATTTGAAGCTGAATATTTGGAGAGATGTCAGATTACACAAGTTAAATATGTTTCAGATGCACTTTATGTGGTCTGTAACACATTTTAATCGCATCAGGGCATATTTCACGCCGTAACAAATACGCCCACTCTCGCGGCTAATCATCTGAGAGCTCACTTACTTTCCTCCACGGCGGTGCCATCCAGCAGGGCAGGAAGTGAATCTGGAGCACTCGTTTTCACTCTGTTGCTGTCTCTCTCCCTGTCCCTCTCTCGGTCCTTCTCTCTGTCTCGGTTGTGGTGTGCGTTGTCGAGTTGTCTCCTCTGCTGTTTGTTCTTCTGAGCCTCTAATGCCTTCAGCTTGCGAGCATGTTTATGGCCTTTATAATGAGCTTCAGCCTGATTCTACAGAAAGACAGAAAGAGTGAAAGGAATACAAAACCTTTAGAGAACTTCTCACGTTTCCAGAAACATGCAGACATTAACACCAGTCATCAGATTTTATGTGAAGGTAAAGAAGATCCTGTTTAGAGATCCTCCTCATACATTTCAATATCCTTACAACACTAAAATTTGTATATATACTGTAATGAAGTGCCCAGCATACCGAGATGCACCTCACAAAGGTTCCGGGTGTGAAGAAATGCTTTTCAGCCTTAAAGCAAATAAGACATTTTAGATTTATTTAGAACTATTATTTGGTCATTACATACAGTATGTGGCAATCTGTGTCGATAGATTTGTTTTGGGAAATATATACTCATTAGTATGTGTGTAAAAATTCTTGACACAAAGACTCATGGCACATGGCAACAGATATGCATACGCACCGAAATGTTTATATGTTTGTCTACACACACACATATGTTGGTTTTTGTGATTTATGGGGACTCTCCATAGGAGTAATGTTTTTTATCCTGTACAAACTGTATGTGGTATTGCCCTACACTGACCCTACACCTAAACCTACCCCTTACAGGAAACTGTGTGCATTTTTAGATT